>JAAGEH010001061.1:0-17660 GCA_011751065.1 Lasiurus cinereus
TATCCCCCAGCAAGTCTTCAACTGTGACGAGACAGGGCTTTTCTGGAAGAAGATGCCGAATAGGACTTATATAATGGCAGAGGAGAAGGCGATGCCAGGCCACAAACCCATGAAGGATAGGCTAACTCTCGCACTGTGCGCCAATGCGAGTGATGACTGCAAGATCAAGCCTCTGCTTGTATACCATTCGGAAAACCCCAGAGTCTTCAAGTCACATAAGATTTTAAAAGATAAACTGCAAGTTATGTGGAGGGCAAACCCGAAGGCATGGGTCACCAGGCAGTTCTTTGTGGAGTGGGTAAACCTGGTTTTCAGCCCTTCTGTTAAGAAATATCTACAGGGAAACAACCTAACCATGTGAGCCCTCCTCGTCCTCGACAATGCTCCTGCTCACCCACCGAACCTCGAAGATGAACTCCTCGAAGAGTTCAAGTTTATAAAGGTTGTCTACCTACCTCCCAACACAACTCCTATCCTGCAGCCCATGGATCAGGAGGTGATTTCTAATTTAAAAAAGCTGTATATCAAGCACCTGTTCCAGCGCTGCTTTGAGGTGATGGAGAACACAAACCTCACCCTTCGAGAGTTCTAGAAGAACCACTTTAACATGGTGATATGCCTCAGAATTATTGATCAGGCCTGGCTGGGCATTACAATGAGGACTTTGACCTCTGCATGGAAGAAGCTGTGGCCTGAGGCCGTAGCCGAAAGGACCTTCGAAGGATTTGAACCCGAGGTGCCAGTGGAGGAGGAGATAGTGTCTCTGGGAAAATCCATGGGCCTGGAGGTGGATGAGAGAGACTTGAGCACTCTCTGGAACTCACCACGGAGGAGTTACAAGAGTTGCAGTCTCAGCAACATGCGGAGGTTCTCCAAGAAATTGGTTTTGAGGAGGAGCCAGAGGTGGAGGAGATCTCTACAAATGAGATAAAGGAGATCTTAGGAATGTGGGAGAGGGTGTCACACTTCGTGGAAAAGAAACACCCCAAAAAAGTTGCTACTGGTCATGTATCGGAGTTGTTCAATGAAACTTGCCTCACCCATTTCAGAAACATTCTGAAAGGGAGGAAGAGGCAAACCTCGTTAGACACGTTTTTTTTGAAATCGGCCAAAAATGCAAAGACCAGTAGCAATTAAGTTCAGTGAAGATTAACTAAGTTACATTCAGTTTAGGGATAAAGTGTAGCATTAAGAGTGTAACGAGTAGGTAAATACATTTTATAAAACCAGTTTATTCCTTTACATTCTCTTTTATTATGTTTAATACAATATTTGTCATTTATAAATACATTTTTCTTATTCAAAAACATGTAACAAGAACAACTGGGGTGGCATTTTGGGGGCTGGAACAGATTAAGGGCATTTCAATTGATTTCAATGGGGAAATTTGCTTTGAGATACGAACAACTTGATATAAGAGCAAGGTTACGGAAGGAATTAAACTCGTATCTGGAGGTACCACTGTATCTAGTTTCCAATAAGCTTATCTACATAATCTGTTAACCAGTTAACTGCCCCCCTTCCAACATGGAAATCATCCCCACACAGCACGAAATTTTGAATTTAATTTAAAAAAATCAATTTGCAATGAATATTATAAAAATAAATATGTTACAATATGGGTGTTTTTGAATATTTTCTGTTGAAAATTCTCATTAAAAAAAGATTTTAAAGCATCTACAGACGTTTGTGGCATACAAAGGGTTAAAATGCAAATTCTGAGAAATAAATCTTATCTAAGCCAATCAGTTTAACTCAAGCCACCTGTGGTTTAGTGAGTCTGTAAATTTCCCTGTATGCCTGTCTCCATTAAAATAACTTTCTAAAACCTGCCTGTCATGACTCGGTGGTTGAGCATCGACCTATGAACCAGGAGGTCACGGGTCAATTCCCAGGGTCAGGGGTGGCAGACTCGATCTTCAGTGCAAGGCGTGCAGGAGATAGTTGACAATGCTTCGCTCTCATCATTGATGTTTCTCTCCCTTCCGCTCTGAAATCCATAAAAACATTTTTCCAAAGTCTCTTGAAATGTCCATATGTTTGCTAAGGAATCATGAACTATGTTAGCCAGCCTAGGGAATACTAGTGACACACCTCTACTAGTAGTTTTTCTCCCTTCTCGTTCTACGGAAGCCCTGGCTGGACATTCTCCAGGGCTGGTTAAAGATATAGGGGACTTTGGATATCACTCCTTACCCCAAGCAAGTCGTAGAAGGCTCTGATTACATCCCAAGTCTTTCCATGAGCCATGTGGTCCACCGATTATATCGCTATCTGCAAACAGCTCCTGTGACAACATGTGTGACTCTGTATCCTGGGGTGAAAAGCACAGCATAGACCCCCACCCTACCTCCTCACACACACCAGAGCTGATGGGAACAGCACACGGCCCACCTTCCCTAGGAAGTTCCTTGAAGCATCCCTGAACAACTTCCTCCTTCCTGCCCAATTTCCCATGTCTGGGCCCACCCAACACCAGTTGGTCCTATACAGCAGGAGCTGGGCTGGCTCTGAGTCACCTGGTACCATCTGATCTTCCTGGGGCCACCGGAACCCATGAGACCTCACCCTGTCTCCATCCCAGCCTCCAAGGCTCTGTGGTTACATTCCCGCAAAGAAACCCACTGACAATTAGGGGGGATGGTTCTGTTTGATGTGAAATCCAATGGCATCCCTTCACCAACCAGGAGCTGCAATCACAAGCTCACCACTTCTCCATTCTCACCCCTCATCCAACGCCCATAACCTAAGTCCAGCTCCATCATCCAGACCCCTGCCCCACAATGGCTTTGAGATTTTGCTTAGAAAAAACATGGGAAGAAGGATTCATTTCCTCTCTCAGAAACTGTCTCCAGGTCAATATTCCTATGCCACCAGTGGGACTGGGGAGGTAGGGGGTGCAGGGGGGATGAAACTGAGTCCAGGCAAAGCTAACACATGTTCTTGCATCTCCACTTAGCCTGGCGTTTGGAGCGGAAGCATCATCTGACCTTATGAGCAACAGGAATTTTCCATCTAGCACAGGCGGTCCTTGTGTCCCCATCCAAACACCAATTTGTTGAGCATTTATTGGGTGGCAGGCAGGCCAGGGGCTGGGCTGGAAACATAGCGATGACCACACGGTCTCTGCCCCCACAGACAACTGGTGCACAGGCCCTTGCACGGACTCTTCCCCTGCTCCCATAAGCACACCCAGGAAACGATAATGAAGCATCAGCTGAGTTTGTTATGGGAGGATCAGAAGCAAAGTGGGTGAAAGATTCATTTTTAAAGGCAATTCACCTGTTTCTTTAGTCATGTCTCAAGAGTTTATGGAACCCTGTCCCACGTCAGTTCCTGGGGATGACTGGGCCCTACCCTCAAGGAGCTGCTACTCAGGTCAGGGAGACAGGCAAACCTTACATTCATGACATGCAGGTGCTCTCCTCAGAGAGGTCCTCCAGGATTGCCCTGGCGAAACGGAGTTTCCCCCAAGTCACCAATCTATTGTTTTGTTTATTTATTTATTTTCTGAAGCACCTGTCATAGCAGGAACTATCTCATTTATTTGTTTAGTCCCTAATGATCTGTCCCCTTCCTCCTCCCACCCAGTCCATGAGGACAGGGAGTCTGATTTATTCACTGTGTTTTTCTAAGCACCTAGTACAGTACCTGGTACACAGAAGCCACTCAATACATTTTTTTAAAATATTTTTTTATTAATTTTAGAGAGGAAAGGAGAGAGAGAGAGAGAGAGAGAGAGAGAAACATCAGGATGAGAGAAAAACATTGTTAGGCTACCTCCTGCACACCATGCATGCGACCTGACTGGAATTGAATCATGACCTTCTGGTTCATAGGTCAATGCTCCATCACTAAGCAACATTGGCCAGGCAGTGACTCATCTATATGTACCCTAAAGGCCAGATGCACGAAATTCATGCAAGAGTAGGCCTTCCTTCCCCCAGCTGCCAGCACCAGCTTCCCTCTGGCATCCAGTACACAGGGTTCCCTTGCAGTCCTGGCTTTGGCAGGAAAGTCTTCCAGAAGGATGTCCACTCTAATTAGCATATTATGCTTTTACTAGAGGCCCGTGCACAAAATTTGTGCAGGGTGTGTGTGTGTGCATGGGCATGTCCCTCAGGACAGCCTATACTCTCTCCAATCTGAGACATCCCTCTCACAACCCAGGACTGTTGGCTCTCAACTGCTCACCTGCCTGCCTGATTGCCCCTAACTGCTTTTGCCTGGTAGCCTGATCACCCTCTAAGCACTCCCCTGCCAGCCTGATCTATGCATAACTTCTCCCCTGCCAGCCCGATTGTCCCTAACTGTCCTCCCCTGCAGGCCTGGTTGCCCCCAACTGCCCTCCCCTGCAAGCCTTTTCCCTCCCAACTGCCCTCCCCTGCAGGCCTGGACCCCTCCAACTGCCCTCCCTGCTGGGCTGGTCACTCCTAACTGCCCTCCCCTACAGGGCTGGTCACCCCCAACTGCCCTCCTTGCCAGCCCAGTCATCCCTAACTGCCCTCCCTTGCAGGCCTGATCGCCCCCAACTGCCCTCTGTTTCATGCCTGGTCCCTCTCAACTGCCCTCCCCTGCTGGCCGGCCATCTTATGGTGGCTATCTTGTGTTCACATGGGGACAACCATCTTGTGTGTTTGGAATGACAGTCAATTTGCATATTACCTCTTTATTAGAATAGGATTATTATAGATAATTGATTTCAGAGAGGAAGGGAGAGGAAGAGAGAGAGAAATATCAATGATGAGAATCATTGATCAGCTGCTTCCCACACGTCTCCTACTGAGGATGGAGCCAACAACCGGGGCATGTGCCCTGACCAGGAATTGAACTGTGACCTCCTGGTTCCTTGGTTGATGTTCAACCACTGAGCCATGCTGGCCAGGTGGCACGGTTTGTTTCTTAGAGGAGTCAGGGATATCTTCTCAGATGAGGAGGCACTGCATGGGTTGTTGTTTTCTTTAATCCTCACTCTCAGTATGTTTTTACTGATTTGAGAGAGAGAGGAAGGGAGAGGAGCATTGATATGAGAGAGAAACATCAATTAGTTGCCTCCTCTAAAGGCTCTGACCTGGGATTGAACTCAAAACCCAACCATGTGTCTAGATAGAATTGCTGTATGGGATGAATTGGCTAGGGCTGCATGGAGTTTCAAAGGATAAGGAGGAGCTCACCACTTCTAGAAGGAAATGTATCCTTATAATTTATGTTGTGATGTTGACCACATTTCTTGAGGGCTCTACCTTAATTCCTATCCCCACTTCCTATGACATTGAGAGGAAAGACTCTTGTGAGAAGTAAATGAGATAGTAGTACACATGCTATGCTTACCTAACTGCCAGGTACAGAGTCAACAGTTCATAAAGGCAACTGTCAAGATGTTTTTAAAGCAGTTAATATAATTCTTAGCACATAGTGGGTGTTCAGGCACATAGTGGGTGTTCAGTCCGTGGTCTCAAAACCTGGTCGTGTGAAGAGGAAGTTAAGACAACTGCAGTCCTGGGAGCAGGGCAAGACTCTGTAGGAAATGGACAGATATAGGTGGGTAATACCCACAATGTGCCAGACACTGTCCTCACAGGCGTGAATCAATCCTCCTACGACCTCGGCAGAGAGAGGTCCAGGGACCTGCTCAAGTTCACACACCTAATGATTGACAGCACTGAGATTCGAATGCAGGTCATCCAGGTCCAGAATTCATGCTCTAGACTGCTCTGTTCTTGTGAGAATGCCTTCAAAGGGAGCCCAGACCCCACTTGTCAATCAGGCTCCGGGCCAGGGGAAGAAGTGTTGATTGCTCAGGAGAGGAAAAGATGGATCTGAAGAAGAGGCTGACAAAGACCCTAGACAAGAAACAGAATTTAGGAGGCATGGGGGACCCGTAGAGACCTCTCTCTTGGAGAGGCACACCGAAACCTGGCCTTATCTACTTTTTTCCAATTTTAGATACACATCTTGCCCCTCAGTAAAGCACAGCAAACAGGTTGCAGACAGACGGTCTCTAAGGTCAATCAAGATCAGTAAGACTCAGTAAACATTTACTTTGAGGCTCTCAGGTCAGGAAATTACTTTGAGCCATGGCTATCTTGACAGAACAATGGTGCTTGGTGTTAGCCCTGCTAACTCCCAAGGTCCATCAGCTTTCTGCGTTCCTTAATGCACTCTCATGATAGTATGAGCAGTGGGTGGCTTCCCACATGCCTGGAAAAATCAGAGAAGACTCCCTGAAAGAGGTGGTATTTAGGTTGGGTCTTGAAGGATGAGTAGGAGTTCAATAGGAAAAGAAAGACATTGAGAAAGACATTCACTCATTTAATTAACATATTCTGAAACCTCCCAGGAACTGAGCCTGAACTGGGTGATTCTGGAGAAACAGATGAATCAGACCTGGGCTTGGCCCTTCCTGAGATGCCCATCAGATGATGACGGAGAGGAAGAGAGGAAGCAAGAATGGGATGATGGGAAGGACAACAGAGGGGAGGATATGGGTGAGAAAAAAAAAGACAAGAGAATGTTCTCCGCATTTAGCCAGGATCTGGGGATAATAAGAGAAAGGGAAAATGCTAGTTCCAGGCGATGGGCCACCAGGGCCTTGTGGTGTGAGGATGTGAGGAAGGGAGTAGGTCATGGCAAATGTGTGTTGATCCAGTGGGGACCGTATTTCTCAAACATCTTTGAGGTCTCTGCCTCTTTGGGTCTGAATCTTCTCTTCCTGGATCTTTCTTGTCTCTATCTCCCTCTCTGTCCCCACCTCATCACATCCTGTGTCCTGTGTGGCTTCTTGCCTCTGAGTCCAGGTTCTTCTCCCCCCGCAGCCTGATTTCTGTGTAGTGCTGCTGGTCATTGGTCCTTCAAGACTCCAGAGCCCGCCTTTGGGATCTTCCTCCTCACCCTCTTCCTCCTCCAGGCCACTGACTAGCCTGCATGCAGATCCTGTACCTCGAGGTCATGGGGAACGAGGGCTCCCCCTCTTTGGAGACACCCACGAGGATTCTATATCCTAGTCCTCCTCCTTCCGGGGTAGTCAAGCCCTGACCCAGCAGGCAGTCAGCTCTTTCTAACAGGGGATCCCCCTGCTCGGCCTCCTGCTTAAGGCATCCAGTCCAGGCCCCAGGGCTTCCTCCTCCCCCAGTGACATTTCCCAACCCCATTAATCACAGGGTGGCCTCAGGGAGGAGGAAGGGATGGCATGGCTTACCATAAAGAAGCAGGGACACCAGAGCCGGACGCCAGGACCCAGGCACCCACAGGTCATGAAGCTGGGATTGGTCTGTGCTCTGCTTTCTCTCCTGGCAGGTGAGGCTCCTGCCGTCCACCCTGTCCATCCCACTCACCCTCTAGGGCCCCAGCAGCCTCTCCACGTTGCCCTGCACACCCCCAGCCTTCTGTTCCTGCCCTCTGGACGTCTCTGCATCCCTCCCCAGCCCTTCCATCTTGCTCTTCACTGACCCCTCTGCCTCCCACTTGCCCGCAGGGAACAGCTGGGCAGACACCAGAGCCATTGGGGCTCAGGAATGCCACCCCAACTCGCAGCCCTGGCAGGCAGGCCTCTTCTTCTTCACTCACCTATTCTGTGGGGCGACCCTCATCAGTGACCGCTGGCTGCTCACAGCTGCCCACTGCTACAAGCCGTGAGTGACCACTCTGGGGAGGAGGCTACGTGTGAGAAAAGACTGAGGTGGACAAAGGCTCCAAGAGAGGCGGGAGGGAGCTGGAGGCAAGAAGGGCTGAGCCTCTAATTCTCTTCTCAGAGATTCAACTCAAAATTACAACGCTGTCAACATGTCCTCATTCTAGAGTTTTAAGTAATCTGGTTCTAAGGGTCTAAGATTGGAAATTTACACTCTTTGAATCTTCAATTCTGGCCCAGGGTAATCCAGAATTGTAGACTCCTAAAATCTTGAATCCTCGGGATTCTACAGGAGCCTCAGAGAATTCTAGAATCTTAGAAGTCTAGAACAGCGCTGCCAATGAAACATAACATTTTTAGCAGACACGTTGCAAAAGTAAAAGAAAAACAAGATTTCATTTTAATAATGGATTTAACTTTAAATATTATTTTAACATGTAATCAATGTTTAAATGTCTAAAAAATAATCTCATCATTTGTCCTTTTTTGTGTGTGTAAGCCTTTGAAACCGGACATGGATTTTACATGTAGGACACATCTTAATCGGAACTAGTTGTACTGGATAGAGCAATATTAAAATCTTAGATTCATAGTATTCTCTCTGTATTCATCAAATATAGATGCTCATAGTCCTAGAATACTGTGATTTGTAACACTCAGAATCTTGAACTAAGAAAGTTCTAGAAGATTCTATTCATAAATATCTAGAACTTGTTGGACTTAATATAGCAGAATGCTATGATCCCAGATTCTTAAAATCTCTTCACTTTTCATTCAGGTAATTCTAGGATCTCCAACTTTTTGAACCCTAGATTTTCAAATTTCCAAAACTATAGCTTCATAGAATTCTGGAATGATAACAATCTTGTGCAGTTGTTTCAAAATATTAGAATTTTAGGCTTCTTATGTCCTAGATTTAATTCTAGTAATTTTTAAAAACTAGAATATTTTTAAAATATATTTTTATTGATTTTTTACAGAGAGGAAGGGAGAGGGATAGAGAGTTAGAAACATTGATGAGAGAGAGACATCGATCAGCTGCCTCCTGCATGCCCTCTACCAGGGATGTGCCCACAACGAAGGCACATGCCTCTGACCAGAAAAACTAGAATATTTGATCAAGAGAAATCTAAACAGTAGAATTTGGGATTCATGACATTCTAGAACTTGAAATCTAGAATTTCTGGGTTCCTAGTGTGTTAGAATCCTAGAGTCCTACAGTTTTAGATTCTGAGAATTCTGATAGAATCACATAGACTCTTCCTGAGGCAGAAATCCTGTTTGCATATCTCTGGAATGGAGCTGTCCACTCTGTTCTGATGTTCTTCAGGAAGGAAGCACAGGTGTTTACAGGATGCTATGTGGGAATTTCCCATCATGCATTGCTCCATGATGGGGCCTCTTTCATTTCAAGGTCTATACACCAGGCTAGAGTTCAGCTCCAAGCATAGAGAAGAAGATGCAATGAGAGATGGAGGTGGGAGGGATTAAGGAGCAAGTATGGGTTTTGAGTGGGGAAAGGGCTGGTTGTGGAGGCAATACAGTGACAGAGAGACACAGAGACAGAAATAACCTCACACTCCTCAAACCCAGAGTTCTCAGTGATTATCCTGGTCCCTCCTGTGAGAGGTCAGAGGTTGTGCAATTGGATGGATAGGTAGACCCCCAGAAAGTCCTCCGCTGACCAGACCATGGACCCAGAGCAGAACAAGTAAACTAGAAGTGCAGTGAGAAGGCTTGAGAGGGAAATGGATCTGAGGGTCAACGATATGGCTGATAGGAAAAGCCCGAGGCTACAGATTACTCCAAAGTTGGGGATTTTCCATATCCTATCAACCTCCTGCAAACACACTGGAAGGCACAAACAGCCACTCCTCACAGAAGCCAACAAACCTGCGGGGGCAGGGGTGGGGCTGTTTCTGGGTTGTAGGTGGAGCGCCCATGTGCTTACCTCGTTCCAAGGGACATAGGTCACCAGCAAGGCACCAGATGGGGCAATGAAGAAGGCAGATCCGATTGGTGTGCTCCTTGGAAAGGGTGTGAGCTTTGGAGGAGAGTTACAAATGCACAGGCAGACAAAGGGATGGAGTGGGGAACAGAGGCCCAGAGAGGATTTGTGTCTTGCTTAAAATCACACAGCACTCTTGGGTCGCACACATAATGGGGACCCAGAGAGAATATGTAGCTTGTGGAGAGTCACGTAACACCATGGTGGACACACATTTTGACTCCTGTGGTCTGTCCCAGCAGGTATCTTTGGGTTCGCCTCGGGGAGCACCACCTCTGGAAATGGGAGGGCCCAGAGCAGCTGTTCCGGGTCACAGACTTCTTCCCCCACCCTGGGTTCAACCAGGACCTTCGAGCCCAAGACCACAATAATGACATCATGCTGATCCGTCTGCCCAGGAAGGCACACCTGGGACCTGCCGTGCAGCCCCTCAACATCAGCCAGACCTGTGTCTCCCCAGGCACCCAGTGCCTCATCTCAGGGTGGGGGGCCGTGTCCAGCCCCATAGGTACAGCCTTGACCATGACACAGTCCCTTATGTCTCACGCTGAGGGTCGAAATCCCTCCTCCTTCCCTGTCTCTGCCTTTCATGTCTACCCTCTATCTATTGATCTATCTATCTATCTCTCCACCCATATATTCCAGCAAATCTAAGATGCTATAAATTATAAGGTGCATCCTTATTTCACCTCATAGTATTTATGATCATACTAGAGGCCCGATGCATGAAGATTCATGCAAGAATAGGGCCGAGACCGGTTTGGCTCAGTGGAAGAGCGTCGGCTTGTGGACTGAAAGGTCCCAGGTTCAATTCCGGTCAGAGGCATGTACCTTGCTTGTGGGCACATCTCCACTGTGGGGCGTGCAGGAGGCAGCTGATCGATGTCTCTCTCTCATAGATGTTTCTGACTTTCTATTTCTCTCCCTTCCTCCCGGTAAAAAAATCAATAAAATATATTTTTTAAAGAATAGGCCTTCCTTCCCCTGGCTGCCAGCACCCGGGACCCAGACCACCTCCTTCCTCCTTCGCTTTGGCCCAGAGCTACCTTCTGCCCTCATGAATTGCCCAGAGGCCCGGAGTGGCCTGGCCGCTGCCATATTTGTCACGTCAATGTGCATATTCCCTCCTTATTGGCTGTAGGCACTGCCATCTTTGCTGCAGAGTGATGGTCAATTTGCATAATCTGTCTTTATTAGATAGGATTATTGAGAATGAGGGGGTATCTCATTGATCCTTGTGAGATACCATTTACTGGAAGACACCTCCTGATTTCCAGGTGTTTAAATGTGAAAAAAGTACATGTATCTTAGAATCCAGATAAGGCCTTCTATTCTCAGAGTCAGAAATCAAAGACCCATTAGCCAAATTTGGCTTCCCACATCAGTGCTGGCTTTCCAAGTGTCTTGAAAAATCATGTCGGAATTTGTAGCTGCCAACATCTGAAACCTGGGAGATGCTACATAACAGTCAAGGTTCCTACTCACATTCCCACAAGAGTGCAGGTGGCCTCTTGCAGGCCAAACCACAACAGGCTCTGCCCCACTCCTGTCTACCCACCAAGCCCCTGGATGCATCTGAGTTTGCATCCACCTCTATCATTTTTTCACATTATACACATGGGCATATGCATATGTATATCCAAGTCTATCTCCCTATGCGGTAATGCCCTCGTTCACTACCTCGATCCCTCCATGTTTATCTGTCCATATCAATGACCATCTCCCTTTCAATGTCTCCTCCCCTTTAACTCACGCCTTCTCACCAGATATCTGTGGGCCCATTTCTATTACTCCATGGCCTCCTCTGAGAATTTCCCTTTCAGAGGTTTCTAGCTTCTAGCATGGTCTATATTTTCTCTGTAAATTATATATGTGTCTCTTCTTGTCTCTTGCCTGTGTCTTTTTTTCCTTCTTCTCTGAATCTTTCTGTTTCTCTTTCTCCCTTTCTCCTTCTCCATATACATCTATTTTCCTCCTATGCTATGATTCTCTTTGTCACTGTCTTTGTTTCTATCTTGGAGAACTTTATGCTGTGGTTCCAAGGATCCTCCTTAAGAAATGGGGGGGGGGGGGGCGTGAAGGGGAGAGTCCAGCCCATGCGTTCGTAGTTGAGCATGAACCTATGGCGCCAGGAGGTCACGGTTGGATTCTTGGTCAGGGCACATGCGCAGACTGTAGGCTCTATCCCCAGTAGGGGGCGTTCAGGAGGCAGCCAGTCAATGATTCTCATCATTGATGATTCTAACTCTCTCTTCCTCTCTGAAATCAATAAGAATATATATATAATTTTTTTTAAAGACATATAGGCCTAACCAATAGACACAGACAAGAGGAGGGTGAGGGCCGTAGTGGGGGGAGGGTTGGAAGGTTAAAGGGGGGATGAGGACACATATGTAATATCTTAATCAATATAAAAATTTTAAAAAAAAGAAAAGGAAATGGGCAGGGACGATGATGAGTGAGATGAGTAAGACTGCTGACCCTCCATAACCTCCTTCCCCAACAGTGGAGTACCCACTCACGCTGCAGTGTGCCAACATCAGCATCCTGGAGCCCAGACTCTGCCGGCGGGCATATCCAGGCCAAATCTCCAAGCGCATGCTCTGTGCAGGCCTGTGGGAGGGCGGCCGCGGCTCCTGCCAGGTGAGATCTACTCTGGGGAGGGGGTGGAAGATGGGGGTCCTGCTAAGACATTGGGTCCTGGGAGAGCATGGGGCCAGCACCAGGATTTCTGGATCTAAAACAGGAGGGAGTTGGGGGTCTGAGCTCCAAATCCTGGGGGAAGAGGGTGCTAGGGGCGCAGAATGCTAGGTCCCCGGGAGGGGTGAAGGCTGTGCGCTTTACTCCTGGGTCTGAGGGAGGAGGGCGTGGAGAGCTGGATGTCTAGGTGTCAGGGGAGTAGAAGCGGGGGGTCTGTGTAATGGCACACTAGTAATGAGACTGGCCTGACAGTTCCTCTGCTCTTCTCCCGCGCACAGGGCGACTCTGGGGGCCCGCTGGTTTGCCATGGGGCTCTGGCTGGTGTGGTGTCTGGGGGCTCAGAGCCCTGCTCCCGACCACGGCGCCCCGCCGTCTATAGCAGCGTTTGCCACTACGTGAAATGGATCAGAAAGACGATGGAGGAATACTGAGCCCTCGAGCAGAGGCGGAGGGGGCGCCGGATAAGAGGGTCCCAGCCTCAGGGGTCTCCACCCTCAGCTGTCCTGGAGAAGCCTTCTGATTCCTTAGGCTCCGCCCCCTCGGGAAGGAGCAGGAAGTGTCTGGTTCCCCCTCTAAGACTTCAGCGAGAACTACCACCTTGTGGAACAGCATCACCTGGTGGCTCAACCCCAGGCTGGCAAGACACCAAATAGCTCCGCCCCTCGGAACTTTGCCCAATGAGAGGTCTCCACTGCACTCCAGCCAGTGTGGCCCCGCCTCCTTTGTCAGAGTCCCCGCCCCCATGATGTCAGGGTTGCTAGTGCTTTCCCTCCATTGGCGAGCAGGAAGGGTCCGGGCCCACCCCTCGCGGCCCTGCTTGAGGAGTGTCCTGGGTTTGAATCCTGCCCTGAACCTTGGGGAGAAGTTGAGGGGAGGATCTGGATTTCTTCAGATCCAATGGATGGTTTTGCAATAAATGCACGGAGCCCTTTCTGCTTTCTGCTTGGGTTGTGGGATGGAGGAAGGGCAACAAGAGGGTGTTGGAGGGCCGATAGGGAACTGTCACCAGAGGAAGCCAATGGGGAAGGGGGGAGATGAGGAACACCTGTCTTCCTGTCAGTAAGAATCCTATATAATAAAAGCCTAATATCCTAAGTGTCTGACCATTCCACCGTTCGACCAGTTCCTGTGACACGGACTGACCACCAGGGGGAAGATGCTCAGACCTGTAGGTTAGCTTATTGCTGGGGTCCAATTGATGGAGACAGGCAAGACAGGCCAGACACATCCTGGAGTCCTCCCATATTCCTTCCCCAGCCCTCATCATGCACCAGTGGGGTCCCTTGGCCTAGCCTGCTACCTCTCAAAATCCAGGACCCTTGTGGGGGGGGGCGGGTGTCGGAGAGCTGGTTTCGGCCAGATTTCCACAGGCCAGGCTGAGGGACCCCACCGGTTCACAAAACTGTGCACCAGACCTCTAGTAATCAATTCATTTCCAATGAGCCCGCAGTCGGTCCTGCCTGAAGTCTGTCCCCATCAGCCCTATTGCAGCAAGCCTCCGTATTCTGTCAGGCTGGTCTGTCACCCCCAGGAGAAGGGGAAGCCAGGTCACGGTGCCTCCCACACCTGCCTGCCCAGGCCAGACCTCTCAGGGCACAGCGAGCAGGGCTGATCCACCCTCAGGTTCCTGACCAAGAAGACTCGTTTTTCTTCTATTTGGGGTTATTGGCAACAGCAGCCTCCACCCTCTCCACCCCCCTTAATCTCAAAGTCCAGGCCCCAAGCCCTCTCTTCTTTGTATACAGGAGTCCAGACATTGTCCCCTTCCTCATTCAGACCCTGGAAGCTAAGTCCCAGCCCCCTTCTCTTCTCAGGCCCAGGATTCAATGCCCCCAGCCCCGCCCTCTTCTAGACCCAGACATCTGAGCCTCCAGTCCTTTCTGTGTCAGATCCAGAAGTCACAGCACTGAGCTTCTCTCCCTTGCCTCTGGACCCCGAGAATCCAGCCCCTCCTCCCTCAAAAATTTCCCTTCAGCCCCTCAGCCCCTCAGCCCCTTCTCACTCCAGCCCAGGTGTGCTCTGCCAGCTCAGGACGGGAGGAGGCGGAGCAGGAGGCGGGGATTCCCAGTTAAAAGGCTCCAGATCCCTGAACCAGGCAGAGAGCTGAGCTACTGGGCCTCTTCCTCTGGGTCAGAATCAGTAGGTGACCCCGTCCTATGTAAACTGTGAGAATTTACAATCAGTAAATTCTCAGAGGCTGGTAACTGGACCCTTCCAGACCCGGGGATCTGAGCCCCAGCCTCTTCTTCCCTAAAATTCAGGAGGGGTCCAGGATATGAACTCCCTTCTCCTTGGGAATGTAAAATTCAGAACCCTCCCCTCCTCTCTCCTCAGATTCAGGAATCTGGGTCCCCACCCCCTTCTAACTCAGCCCCCTTACTCCAACCTGGACCCAAAAGATGCTCTGTTCCTCTCTACTCCCAATCCCAAGATCCTACCAGGATTTCAGGCTCCCTCCTCTTCCTCCTCCTCCTCCTCCTCTCTCAGCCCTTGCTTTCCCTCCCTTAGGCCCCAGCTCCACCGCCTGCATGTCCTGCTCTTGCTTCTGGAAGTCTGTGCAGGTGAGGAGGGCCAGAGGGCACCAGTGGTGTGTGAGCCTGTGTGCACGCCATGGTGGCTGTGTGGGTGCCTGTGCTTGGTGAGAAGGCTAAAAGGCTAATTCCAATGTATCCCTGATGTTTGGTGGGGTTGCAGGGGAGGGAGCGCTAGCCATCTGAATCTGTGCTTATAACCCAATGTACATTCTTGATAACCTATAATTAAGTCACAGCCCCTTTCCCACAATCTAGTCTTGCAAGTCCTATTACCTAAATGCTCACATTTTGCAGAGGCCATAAACATGAACCCCTGAGGGGTTATCAGCGCTGGCACCAGGCCAAGTCCTTAGATATGGTCTCAAGACCCCCATCCCAACCCACCGAGCTTTTTGCAAAGCCTGGGAAAGGCCCGGAAGTCCCATCCCACATTTGGGGGACCAAGGAACCAAAGGGGCATAAAGGGAGGGCCTCCACCATATTGGTTCCCTCAGACTCTGAAGGCGACTCCCTGAAACCGCCGGCATGATAAAGCTGTGCGACTCCATTTCTCTAAGTGTCACTTGGGGTTCCTCGGTCTTCTACAACAGTGGGGTGAGCGATGTGTGAGGTGTGTGGTCTCGTGCGGGGCTTCCGGGGGCTGGCTCTGGCGTGGGCGGGTGGACGCATGGTTCTGGTGACAGCAGGAGACTGTCAGGGGATGCTGCAAATTTGCATGAGCTGCTGGGGCCGCATGTTGAGGGGTGCAGATATACCCACGGGAGTGTAGGAGCCTGTGGACGCATGTGGGAGCATGTGGCTCTGTGTGATGACTTGGGGGCTTCCATGGTTATTGTGGTCATTAGCTAGTTAACTTTATTTTTTAATTTTTTTTTATTGATTCCAGAGAGGGAGAAAGGCAGGGAAAGCATCAATGAGGAGAGAGAATCATTAATTGGCTGCCTCCTGCATGCCCCCTACTGGGGATTGAGCCTGCAATCGGGCATGTGCCCTTGACAGGGAATTGAACCTGGAACCCTTCAGTCCCTTCAGTCCACAGGCCAAGGCTGTATCCACTGAGCCAAACCAGCGAGGGCTAGCTAGTTAATATTAACAAAGAAAGCTAAGGTATTCAGACATTGTAAGCATGGGCACCTGGGAAGCTTCAACAGTATTGTTCCTCCAAAGGGATTCACATCCCTTCCCCTCCACCTCCCCTCCCCGTGCTGCAGTTGGGGGCGAGTTAGACCAGTGAAGTCAGGATGGTAGATGGAAGGTGCTTGCCTGTCAGTCTCACCTGGGAAATGATGGATTGTCTAGGCCAGGGGTCGGCAAACTCACTAGTCAACAGAACCAAATATCAACAGACCGAAAACCGACTTCTGCGCATGGGCCATGAAGTTTCAATCGCACTGTATGTGCATGCCTGCACGTCATATTTTGTGAAAGAGCCACACTCAAGGGGCCAAAGAGCCGCATGTGGCTCATGAGCCACAGTTTGCCGACCACAGGTCTCAGGGGTGGGCCTCATCAGAAGCTCCTGGAATCTTGGAAAGTTAATAGGTTAGTTTGAAGAGATTCCTGGTACAAACCCCCAGACAAAGAGTTCCTCCTCTCCTGCTCTCTTTAGCTCCATGACCCAAGGGCACCCACAGGCCACCCTCTCTCTGCAGAGCCGTGTGGCCCTCACATGCAGGATGCTAGCCGGGCATGACACGGACACAGAGCAGAAACCAGGGGCAGTGGCCTTTATCCCGGCCCTGCTGAGAACACAGTTCCACGTGTTCCAGTTGGGATGGAGGGACATGGGACACCGGAAAAGCAGGAGTTTATTCCCACACCCAGAAACAGCACGCGCCTCCTGTGGGGAACTCGGTCTCTGGGAGCTTTTCCGTGAGACATGGCCAGAACTCCACTTCCACCAATAACACCATGAATGTCCGTGTGATTCCATGTGGCCGCATGTGCCAGCCAGGAGCCCCACACGGGAGGGTGTGTGGACACGGGAGGAGGCAGGCAGAGAACCTGGGGTGTGTCCCTTTGAACCCACAGTAGGTTTCCTGCCCATCTCCTCCCTCATCCTCCCTACCCTGCCCCAGAGGTGGTGACCACCCCCATCCCTCCTGCTGCTGGGCACTGGAGGCCACAGGACAGCAAGGTCTGGGGACCAGGAGTTCAAGGCCCATTCGCAGCCTTCGCAGGAGGCTTGGCTCCAGGGCATTCAGCTGTTATGTCCAGGTGTCTTCATAGATGTCACAACAGGGTCCTCACAGAAGCCCACTGCAAAAACAAAAATTGTGAGCAGACTGGACCAGGTGGTTGAGTGTGGGGCCACGCACCAAAAGGTCACCAGTTCAATTCCAGTCAGGATGCAGGTCCAGGTTTTGGGCTGCATCCCCAGCAGGGGGCATACAGGAGGCAGCTGATGGACATTTCTCTCTCCCTTTCCCTTGCTTTTTCTCTTAAATCAACAAAAACATGTTGAAACTGGAGTGGATGCATGGCCTGAGGTGGGTTTGTCCTGAGGAAAGAGGGGACTGGAGTTTCACATCAGGAAAGAAAATCTGGGGACTGAACCTCTAACAGAAGACGTTTGAGAGAAGAGGGAGCTGGGGGCCCCGACTCCTGGGTCTGAGAGAGGACAAAAGGGAAGGAGGAGCTGGGGCCTGGGGCCTGGGAAGGAAACAGTTTGGGTGTCCAAACTCCTGAATCTGAGGGAGGAGGGGCTGGGGGCCTGGGCTCCTGGGTCTGAGGGAGGAGGGGCTGGGGCTGGACTCTGGGTCTGAGGGAGGAGGTGCTGGGGCTGGAC
>JAAGEH010001062.1:5618-15664 GCA_011751065.1 Lasiurus cinereus
ATATATATATATATATATATATATATATATATATATATATTAAGACAGTGAAATATATATATATAGGCTTGCACAAGTTTCTAAAAAAAAACACACACAGGATACTGTTCTCAGAAGAAGAATGGCACTGAGGTAGTCATAAGAAAGGGCTTTTGCTTTTATGTACTTGCACCCTGTTTCCAATCCCTCCCCCCTTTTTTTAATCTTGTGCAGGCATTACTTCTGTAATTTTTTATTTTTGTAATATATTTTTATTGATTTCATAGAGGAAGGGAGAGGGAGAGAGATATAGAAACATCAATGATGAGAGAGAATTATTGATCGGCTGCCTCCTCCTGCACACCCCCACTGGAGATGGAGCCTGCAACCTGGGCATGTGCCCTTGACTAGAAAAGAAGCTGGGACCATTCAGTCCAAAGGCCCACACTCTATCCACTGAGCCAAACCAGCTAGGGCTGTAATTTTTTTCTTTTTTAATGAGCTTCAAAATGAGTTCTATTTTAGAAAATAAAGATCAGCACTTTTGAGGGGAAGGGGGAGAACCCACTTCACCCTGATGTTGACTTTTGGAAAACAGCCTTCTTAAGATATACTTTACATAAAATCGACCTATTGTCAAGTGTGCAGTTGTGTTTTTTTTGTGTGTTTACTGGATTTCGTGCTGAGTTATAAAAACTTATTTGGCATGAGAACAAAACAATTTTTCAGATAATACTTACAAGAATAGCTTTTGTGCCTAAGAAATCTCTGGGGGTATCCAAGATCTACGCCAAGTGTGTGACTGCCATGAGGGCAAACAGTGCTCTGCCTTCAGATTATGGGGCAAAGGTCAGAATCAGAAAATCCCATCGAATTAACCAAGAAAAGAAAAGAAAAAAGAAAGAAAAGAAGAAGAGAAACAGAGGAAGGAAGGAAGGAAGGAAGGAAGGAAGGAAGGAAGGAAGGAAGGAAGGAAGGGAGGGAGGAAGGGAAGAAAGTTGGTTTTTTAAGACGCAAGGGCATGTGCAGAATAAGCCACAGTTCATTGGATTCTCAGGAGCAGCTGCGAGCCGGGCTGGACATGCCTCTCAAAGCCAAAGGGTTTCCTTTGAACTTTGACGTGTCCCAACTTCTTAGTTCCTTCCCCGATAACGCGCCTGCAGCTGTCCAGACGCTGCACCCGCACGCGCATCCCCCCCCAAATTCCGAACCGGCCACAGCGCGCCGCACCCTTCCAGCCCGGGCTCCCACCTGTGCCTCGAAGGATGTTGCCTCGGAGCAGATCCCCGCTGGAGAGGTGCTTCAGCTCAAAGTGTTGGGTAATGCGCGATGACACAGTGCCCTTGCCGGAACCCGGCGCCCCCAAGATCACTGCGCGCAGCAGCCGCGTGGACGCCCCCATGGCGCAGGGAGAGGCCGGGCGGCGCGCACAGGGGCCGGGGGCCTTGGTCTGGCTGCGCGCTCACCCGTGTCCGCGGCCCGGCCGGCGGCTGACAGCACAACGAGGCGGCGGCCGCAGCCCCGGCACTCCCGGAAGTGGCGCCGGGCACCGGGGCGCCCCTCCCGCGCCCGGCCCGGCCCTGCCCGGCTCTGCGGCTGAGCCCGCCCCTCGATGACCCAGGCGCCTCTTCCCACGGCCCGGCACACCCCGCCCGCCAAGCCGCGCCCCCAGGGCCGCCCGGCGCCCACCTGCGCCCCTCGGCACTCCCCCTTCCCCGCCCACCTACTTCCGTCTGTTCTCCCCCGCCGCCTCTCCGCACCCACTTTGCTGTCCTCCGCCGTCTGGGCCCCCTCGAGGCCTCCTCGCTCGGCCACCCCAGGTCGCCATCCGACGTTCCTCAGACCCACTCTCGCCTCCTGCCAGTGCCTGGCCTTCCCGGTGGGTGGCGCTCTTGGTAACGCTTGCGCGTCCCCTCCCCTTCTCTAGCCATCCCTCCGCGAAGGCTGGGTACTGGATGCCACCCCCCTCCCCCCAACATCTTCTACCCACCCCTCTCCTGTCGTCCACGCCAGGTGCTTTCCTGCCCAGCCCCAGTGGGATAGACGCGCCCCTCGCCCCTCTGCCTTCCCCACTCTGCGCCCCCTTCTCCCAATCTGTGTTGCCTCCCCAGTACCCGGGCCCTTCTGCTCGCCCGGCTCCTTAACCTTCGTTGCCCTCTGCTCGGCTCCTCTGCCCTCTCCCCCTTCTTTGCTGCTGAGCTACCTTAAAAGCACGTGCTCCTTCTCTCGTGCTCGTCCTGGTTTTTAAGGTACCTTTTTTCTGTGTAGAATCCCAACTAGATGAAAATAAGCAAAAAGGGCTTTCCTCCTCATTTCACAGGGAGGAAACCCAGTTGAAATGGAGTGAGGCGCCTTAAGCCACACATCTATTGAGGGGTGATTTTCATAGAAGTCATACTTTCACCATTTCAGATTTAAAAGTAGCTGCTACACTTACTCAACACAGCCTAAAAGAACTGGCTGCTACTCTGTTACTTGCCTTTGGCAATGTATCGATTCCACAAATATATATTCAATGATTATTATGTGCCAGGTATTGTTCTAAGGGCCTTGGAAATACTGTGGTGCACAAGACAAAATTTCTGCTCCTTGGAGTTTAAAGTCTAGTGGGGGAGGCAAGCAGATTATAACAAGGAGAAGAATAAATGAGCAAGAGAATATGAGTTACTGCTATGAACAAAACAAATGTGTGAAAGTGTGGAAGGGGGAGGGCTGTTTTCGATCCACCCCAGGCTTCGAAGAAATGGCAGTTGCTCTGAGTACCGAATTAGAAGATGGAAGGACAGCAACACAGGTAAGGGGAAAGGGCCCTAAAACAAGGTTTGGCATGCTTCAAGAATAGAAGCACAGGACAAACTTCCAGTACATATTTCCTCTGTGAAAAGGCCATGGGAGATTAGTACTGAGTTGTCCAAATGGATGTAAAGTATAAAGGGTAACAGCTCAATAAAGGTTATTAATCATTATTATCACTTATTTTTGCCAGGATACTATGCTGAGGCAGAACACAGTGCCATATTCCACAGAATGGAGTAGCCCAAGAATGCTACTTTCAAAGAGAGAAATTATGTCAAGGGAGGAATGGTAAAAAGAAAGATTGCTCACTGGTGAATCGGAGCTGGGTGAATGGATTTAATATGTAGACAGTGCAATACATAAGAAAAAAATTAATAGCTCATATATATTCATTACCAAGAAAGAAAGAAGGAAAATAAATGAATTAAACATTCAGTTCACATAGTTAAAAAAAAAAAAGGACATCAAAAGAATCCAAGGAAAGCAAAGAAAAAGAACTTGAAAAGATTAGAAAGTTTAAGAAACAGAAACAATCAAAGAATGAAAAGGTCTGGAAAAGTACAGGTTGCAAAACACTGGAAAACCTAAAGGAATAGGGAAAATACTTCTAATCTCCAAAGCTGGTTACATTTGTGGCTTTAACTACAACAGAGACCTGAAAGCAAATCCTGAGGAAATTTGGGTTGGAAAAAGAATGTTGACACAGACAAAAATAGCTGAGGAATCATCCTGTCACTGGGGAGGAAAAGCGGAGTGCTGTGGTCACGTCTACAGGCCTCACAAAATGCCAACTAACTGAAGCTTGACTAAAGTTTGTTGATTACGAACGAGAAAGTAACTGCCAAACTTGTGGGAAATCTCCTGGCAGCTCTGCCCAGCACAGTCATTTCACCATACATGTTCTTCAGTATTTAACTTGCTCCAATGGTAAAGACATTGAATTCAAATGAATACATTAGAAACTGTGAATCAAGAAGAGATGTAAGAAGTGCTTTGTATGGTGGAACTTGCCCTCCATGAATCATGAAGAAGCCAGGATCTGAAGAAGCCTGAGAGAAACCTGGTTGGTAGAGAGCAGCCCAGCTGTCGGAGTCACTCCAGCCAGGCCAGCTGAGCTGCCATTGTGGCCACATGAGTGAACCCAGGGGCAGGTGGATTAGAGGGTAGAAAAAGAATGTTTCCCTGAGCTACTAGAACAGAATTGTCATTAACTGAGATTGGGAAGACTACAGGAGAAACAGGTTTGGGGGAATAATATTAGAGTTAGTTAGGAATAAGTTAAGATGGAGATACTTTTGGGACATCCCTAGGGAGTTGATAGGAAAGCAGTTAGATGTACACATTTTGCGTACAGAGTAGAGGCCCAGGCTGGAGATATAAAATTTGGGAGTTGTTGGGATATTTAGATTTATAAGATTGTATAAACTTGAATAAGGAGTGAGTTTAAATGAGAAAGGTCTGAAATCTGACTTCTGAGGTTCTCCAACATTTAGGGGATAAGGAGGAAACATCGAAAGAGTAGAACAGGAGAGGCAAATTATTTAGAAAGAAAAATGGGTGAATGTGGTGTCAGAGACATCAGTTAAAGAATGTGTTTCAGGGGAGTGATTAAATTAGTCAAATTCTCCTGATAGGTAGGACTGAGGCCTTACAATTATTTGTAAAGAACAGAATAAAACCCACAAAAACCTATGAAATAGATTATTTTTCATTTACAATGTATAGATGAAAAAATATGAGAATAGTTTTTATCAAAATCCCATACCTATTCAGCAAATGAATTAGTGATTTCAAAACAGTGCTACATTAAATATAGAAAATACTTTCTCCAAGAGAAAGCTTCTGGGAAAAAGGATTCCAATTATCCAAAAGAAGGCTATTAGGGGAAAAAGAAAGAGAAGGTCTAGACAAGAGTCGGGGAATGAAACAGAGGAGGATGGAATAAAAAAATACAAGGCCATATCTTACAAACTCAGAGGACAAAAGAACCCTATCGGATGGTTTGAAGTTAAAAGTAAAAGCGAGTCACAGTGTTAGTTATGTCCTAGCCTTGTCTGTGGTTTTTTTGTGTGTGTGTTTGTGTGTGTGTGTGTGTGTGTTTCTTTGTTTTTGCAGAGGTCAAACTTCACTTATTGAGCCTCTCTATATTCTTTTTGCATCTAGGATAACATACCTTTGGATTTTCAAGTAAATTTCCTTTTTTCCAGACTCCTGTGGGCACAATATCCAAGCACAGAAGACCAGAGAACCCCAATTTTTATTGTTGTTGTGGTAAATATTAACTGTTAACTATTCAATAACATTTTAAAAAGAAGTTTGTGTCTGTTTTTTTTTTTACTTTTTATCTAATGTCAGAGATTTCCCTCATCAGTCCCCCCCTAATTTATCACCAGTGAATATCATGTAACCTCCTTATGTCTTCTGCTTTAAGTCAAAAGTAAAAAAAGGTGCAAAACTGCCAAAAAATTAAAATAATACAAAGCCATATTTTTTTAACACTTTGCAAAAGCATCAGAAGAGGGAACCTTAGAGTTAACCTGTAAGATTCATTTATGGTTCTCAACCTTCCTAATGCCAAGACCCTTTAATACAGTTCCTCATGCTGTGGTGACCCCAAACCATAAAATTATTTTCGTTGCTATTTCATAAGTTTAATTTTGCTATTGTAAATGAATCATAATGTAAATATATGTGTTTTCCGATGGTCTTAGGCTCTACAGCAGCGGTTCTCAACCTGTGGGTCGCCTAAGATCATCGGAAAACACAGATATTTACATTATGATTCATAACATTAGCAAAATTACAGTTATGAAGTAGCAATGAAAATAATTTTATGGTTGGGGGTCACCATAACATGAGGAACTGTATTAAAGGGTCGCAGCATTTTAAGGTTGAGAACCACTGATTTAAAGGGATGCATAAACAAGAATATCTGGGAAAGCCCTGAAAAAGAAGAAAATGTGCAGAGGCGAGCCCTACCAGTTAATAACACATTATAAAGTCAGTATAATAAGATGGTATTGGAACATGAGTACATAGATCAATAAAACAAATAGAAAATTCAAACATAAACCTAACTGCATCTGAGAAGATATTTGCAACTCATATATCTGATAGGGGGACTAATAAGCAAAATATATAAAAATTCTTACAACTCAATGGCAAATGAACAATCAAAGTTAAAAAATGGACAGAAGATCTAAATAGACATTTTTCCAAAGAAGACATACAGACGGCCAATAAGCACATGAAAAGATGCTCAACATCACTACTCATCAGGCAAAAGCAAATCAAAACCACAATGAGCTATCACCTCACACCTGTTAGAATGGCTATTATTATTATTTTGTTGTTGTTGTTAATCCTTACCCGATGATATTTCCCCCCCGTGGATTTTTAGAAAGAGTGGAAGGGAGGGAGAGAGGTAGAGAGAAAAACACACCAATGTGAGAGAGATACATTGATTGGTTGCTTCCCTCGGCAAACCAAGCCCAGGTGTGTGCCCATGCCCATGCCTGTGACCAGAATAAAATTCGTGGCCCTTTAGTCCACAAGCGAATGCTCTAACCATTGAACCAAACTGTCTAGGGCTAGAATGGCTATTATAAAAAAGACAAGAAATAAAAAGTGTTGGTGAGGGTGTGGAGAAAAGGAAACCCTTGGTAGAAATGTAAATTGGTACAATCACTATAGAAAAAAGTATGGAGATCAACCAAAGGACTTATATGTATCATATAAGCACAACATGTATCATATAAGCACAACCAATGTATACAAGTCAGTGGGTGGGTGGGTTGTGGGTTGGGGCGGCTGGGGGAAGGTCAATGGGGAAAAAAAGGGAGATATATGTACTACTATATGTAATACAACAATAAAAATTACATTTTAAAAAAATCAAGAACATGTTTATGAATTAAATATTAAATAATAAAAATTAATATTTTGGCATAAAAAAGTATGGAGGTTCTTCAAAATATTAAAAGTTGAACTATCAGATGATCCAACAATTCCACTTCATATTATGTATATATTTATGTAAATGTAAGGCTGTGTCTACAAATCTCTTCAAGCAAATCTTGTCATTTGAAATTGAAATTATCTTTCTCTTTACCACTTTGGCTAAAGATTTTAAGTATTGCTATTAAAGACATACATATTAAGCTAAGATTTGGAAACAGCCTAAGTGCCCATCAGCAGATGAGTGCATTAAAAAACTGTTGTACGTACATCTACACAATGGAATATTATGCTGTGGTAAAAAAGAAGGAATTCTTACCATTTCCAACAGCATAGATGGGTCTGGAGAGCATTATACTAAGTGAAATAAGTCAGTCAAAGAAAGATAAATATCACATGATCTCATTCATTAGGGGAAGATAATGAACAACATAAAGTGATGAACAAAAACAGATCCAGAGGCAGAGAAGCATCGATCAGACTGTCAAACCTCAGCAAGAAGGTAGGGGAAGGTGGGGGTAAAGGGGAGAGATCAACCAAAGGACTTGTATGCATACATATAAGCCTACCAAAGGACACAGACAACAGAGGGGTGAGGGCATGAGTGGGGAGGGTGGGTAGGAGGGCAATGAAGGGATAAGACACATGTAATACCTTAATCAAAAAAATTTTTTTTAAATAATCCACAAACGTTGCAAAAAAAAACGTATTAGCAAATTAAGATATTATTAAGAGCCCTGACCGGTTTGGCTCAGTGGATAGAGTGCCAGCCCATGGACTCAAGGGTCCCAGGTTCGATCCCGGTCAAGGACATGTTCCTTGGTTGGGGGCACATCCTCAGTAGGGAGTGTGCAAGAGGCAGCTGATGGATGTTTCTAACTCTCTATCCTCCTCTCTTCCTCTCTAAAAAAATCAATAAAATAAATTTTAGAAAAGATACTATTAAGATAACTTTTTAAAAAGTAATTACTGAAATTAGTCCTATCAGATAGCAGATAGCCTTGGGGCACAGTGAGGATTTGGATGTAATGAGAAGGGCTTCAGAAACAACCTGGGTGCAGGCTACTGGTGCTTTTACAGAAAGGTGGATGGAAAGACCCTCAAGACTAACCTGCCCATCTTTACAGTTTTGTCTTGGGCTTGTAGTTTACCAGTCCGGAGGATGACACGTGTGGATAACCAGATGATGAGTATTTCTCAACAAGCACTAATTGGCAAAAAAAAAAAAAAAAAAAGAAAATTAACCCGTTGTACGCCATAAGCCTCTAGAGTCACAGTGGCGGACCTTCCCCATATGTCATGTGTCTATAGCCGCACACCTCACATATCAACTCTGGTTGCCCAATTTTAAAATCAGACTTGTTAGTGACATCTCTGGGTTTATAAAGAAAATTATGATAACTTAAATTTGTAAATATTCTGCCAAAACCGGTTTGGCTCAGAGGATAGAGCTTCGGCCTGCGGACTGAAAGGTTCCAGGTTCGATTCCGGTCAAGGGCATGTACCTTGGTTTCAGGCACATCCCCAGTAGGGGGTGTGCAAGAGGCAGCTGATCGATTTCTCTCTCTCATCGATGTTTCTGACTTTCTATCCCTCTCCCTTCCTCTCTGTAAAAAAATCAATAAAATATATATATTTTTTAAAAATTGTAAATATTCCAGCGCATATGGAAAAATTCCAATATCAATATATAGGCTGTGCCACTGAACATCCAGGGCCTTAAGCATAACTTGGGGGACTTCCCGGTGTTCTTCTTTGGTTCTCATGACTACTATTGGGTGCACCAGGGCAGAGTGTTCCCTTATGTTGAAGGAGACAAAAGCTTTGCTGAGGGACAAACTAGTATTAACAAGACCTTCAAAAAAGTTCTGGAAGAAGCTGCAAAACGTTTCCAGGAGTTGAAAGCACAAAGAGGAAGTAAAGAAGCACTAGAGATAGAAAAAAACTCAAGAAAACCTCCTACTTACAAACACATCAAAGCTAACAAAGCCATACATAGGAAAGGTACAGATCCAGGTTGCAGACCTGTCAGAGATCCCCCGCTGTAACTGCAAGCCAGCCAATGAGAACCCTTGGGGCTTGGAATCCGAGTGCCTGAACAGAATGCTGCAGTACGAGTGTCACCCGCAGGTGTGCCCAGCCGGAGATCGTTGCCAGAACCAGTGCTTCACGAAGAGGCTCTACCCTGACGCAGAAATCATCAAAACGGAGCGAAGAGGCTGGGGCCTCAGGACCAAAAGGAGCATTAAGAAGGGTGAATTTGTAAATGAATATGTTGGCGAATTAATTGATGAAGAAGAATGCAGATTGCGAATCAAGCAAGCCCACGAGAACAGTGTAACCAATTTTTATATGTTAACTGTCACCAAGGACCGTATAATTGATACCGGCCCAAAAGGGAATTACTCTCGCTTTATGAACCACAATTGTAATCCAAACTGTGAAACACAGAAGTGGACAGTGAATGGAGACGTTCGAGTTGGACTTTTTGCTCTTTGTGATATTCCTGCAGGAATGGAATTAACTTTTAATTATAACCTGGATTGCCTGGGCAATGGCAGGACGGAGTGCCACTGTGGGGCAGAGAACTGCAGTGGTTTTCTTGGAGTGCGGCCCAAGTCGGCATGTGTGGCAACAACTGAAGAAAGGGCAAGAAATGCTAAGTTAAAGCAGAAGAGACGAAAAATCAAAACAGAATCAAAGCAGATGCATGAAGATTACTGTTTTCAGTGTGGAGATGGTGGAGAGCTGGTCATGTGTGACAAAAAGGACTGTCCCAAAGCATACCACCTCCTATGCCTTAACCTGACTCAGCCACCATATGGAAAGTGGGAGTGCCCATGGCATCACTGCGATGAGTGTGGCAGTGCAGCTGTTTTCTTCTGTGAGTTCTGTCCACGTTCCTTCTGTAAAAGTCATGGGAAGGGAGCTCTGGTCTCCTCTGCACTGGAAGGCCTTCTCTGCTGCTCTGAATATGACCCCAGCGCTCCTGTGCCACCAGAATACTGGAGCAAGATCAAATGTAAATTGGAATCACAAGATCATGGAGAAGACGCAAAAGAATGAATGGGTGGTGACTTCCTTTTTCTTTGAACAAAAAGGAAAAGCAGAACGTAAAGAGATGGTGTGTTAGTAAAAGGAGAGACTGCTGCAGTGTGCACAGCCTTTGCAATCAGTACTGCCTAATTAAGAGACTGGGAGCCTGGTCCTGCAGGCAGAAGCAGTTGGTGATATCTGGATTTTGTTGGTGATTCTTCAGTGGAGGGTTCGATTCCCTTGGTCCTTTCTTGCCTTTTATTTTGATGCAAGGTCAA
>JAAGEH010001063.1:0-27041 GCA_011751065.1 Lasiurus cinereus
ATAATGAGAGCGAATCATTGATTGGCTGCTTCCTGCACACCCCTACTGGGATGGGTATTTGCTCTTGACTAGAATCAAACCCAGGATGCCTCAGACAACAGGCCAATGCTCTATCTACTGAACTAAACCTGCTGGAGCTATTCTTGGATTTTCTTTTCACTCCAGTGGGGCACTGTGACCTTTCAGCTGGACTCTTGGACTCTCACAAAGTTATTCTCATCTGTGGATGGTAGTTACAATCATTGTTGCTGTGGGGACATGGTAGCTGAAAGCTCTTATTCTGCAATCTTGCTTTATGCCAATCCAGAAGATTAATATTAGTATATTATCTCCACTTGCTTGTAAATTACAAGGGATAAAAAGATTGGGGGTAGGTGGGATTGATTCAAAGTAACATTTAAAAGTCAAATTAGGAGAATCCAAGATGGCGCCATAGGTAAACACCTATACTGCTGCCTCGCATAACAATTTCAAAACTACAACTAAGAGACAGAACGGACATCATCCAAAACCACAGGAAAGCTGGCTGAGTGGAAATTCTACAACTAGAAGGAAAGAGAGGGGCTCACAGAGACCCAGAGAAGCTGCAAAAAGCTGAGGTATGGAGACGCGCGTGCTGAGAGAGCGGGTGCCAGAGAACCTGGCTGACTTTCTCTGGCGGGAGGGAAACGGAGACTCTCAATGGCATTGAACCCCTTATCCTATTACACTAAACCCCAGATCCAGCCGAAACTCAAATGAAGGGAGTTTGGACTGTGAAAAGGGAGAAGTGCACGGAAATTTAGGGGAGTCACAAAAAATAAGAAGTCTGTTGGTGCGCATGGCACTGTGTGCAGAGGACCGACTGATTGTGCCGCTGGTTTTCATGAGTGGGCGGGAGACAGACCCTATCAATTGTGCCATTTCTAACTCCACTAAACCCCGGTTTCAGTCGAAAGCCTGGGGACCCAGACTCATATGGTCCCGGAGTGCAGGGGAGCCGAGGGGCAGCAGTTTAGAGGCACTGAGAGAGAGCGTGCACACAGGGACCGCTCCAGGGATTACCCAGTCACATGAGAATCAGGGGCTGTGGAGGGCGGGGCCGACTGGAAGGCAAGGCGTTCCCTTAAGCCCTGAGACTCCACCCATCCCAAGCTCAACAGAGAGGCTTTTGCGGTTTTGCAAGTCTGGTATCATAAGGCTGAATCCAACACAGAAGTTCCTCCGGCATAGTGAAAATGTCGAGACAAGGGAAGGGATCACAAACCAAAGAGATGGAGGAAAACAAACGACTGGATATAGAGTTCAAAACCATGCTTATAAGGTCTTTCAAGAATATCCTAGAAAAGTTGGATAAAGTTAGTGAGTCCTAAAAGGAGATGAAAAAGATCCAACTAGAGATGGAAAAGGACCAACTAGAAATTAAACATACACTGACTGAAATAAAAAATATTATTCAGAGACCTAACAGCAGACTAGAGGAATGCAAGAATCAAGTCAAGCCTCCTGCTCTCTCCAGCTCCATGGCTGCCTCCATTTTTGTTGGGATTTATTTATCTTCTACAATTGAAACTTTGTAGCCTTGAGTCAAGGCCTGGGCCCACCACGGTGTGTGGAAAGCGTGGCTCCTCCATTGCTGGGGAAACCCAAGTCTCCTGCTCTCTCTGTGGCCACAGCCATTTTAGTTGAGTTAATTTGCATAGTTGCTTCTGATTAGCGGGTGGGCGTGGCTTGTGGGTATATTAGAGTGATGGTTAATTTGCTTATTACCCTTTTATTAGATAGCATAATAGCAAAGAGCTTTGACAGAGGAGGATCTTTTAGGCATCAGGGTGTAACAGCTTCATAATTTTTTCTATGGGCAAAACCTACTGCCACAGAAAATTAAACTTCCTCTTCCTCTCCTTGGAACTGTTTGCACTTTTTCTGGAATAACTCTTAAGGTTTTTAAAAATAGTGTGAATAAATGGTAAGCATTGAATTATTTTATTTATGAAAATATTTTTGCTTTCCTGTCACATCTGATTGATAAAATCCTAGTTTTTAGATCTTTCTATCTTAGTATTTTGAAGATTGATGTATGACAGTGGTTGGCAAACTGGGTTCACGAGCCACATGTGGCTCTTAGGCCCCTTGAGTGTGACTCTTTCACAAAATACCATGGCCTGGATGAGTCTATTTAGAAGAATAGGCATTAGAAAAAGTTTAAGTTTAAAAAATTTGGCTCTCAAAAGAAATTTCAATCATTGTACTATTGATATTTGGCTCTGTTGACTAATGAGTTTGCTGACCACTGATTTATGTTTCTGTCAAGTCATTTTGAAGTGAAAGGATGGCAAGGTATCTTGAGGATGTTTGTAAGATAATTTGAATTGGTTAAGGAAGGGGAGAAGTCAATAAAGAAGTTAGGAGCAGTAGAGATTTAGAAATGAATGATGGGTACATGATTGTTGGATTTGAGGTGCTAGAGGAGTGATAAGGAAAGAAATTAGGTGGTCAGGATGTACTTTATATAAATTATGCAGGAGCCACAGTTATTGATAAAGATCTGTTGATAAGGCTTAGAGTGTTAACTATTAGAATGAGAGGCTCAGGTTGAGTGTAGGATAGAATAATTGAAGAAGACTAATTCAGGAATTATTCTTTTTTTGATTTAATAAATCCTTATTGTTGAGACTATTAACAATTTTTCCTCTTTTTTTCCCCCATAGGTCCCCTCCACCCGGCTCCCACTCCTCTCTCTGCCCATACCTCCTCCCCCACATTGTCCTCATCCATAGGTGTATGGTTTTTGTCCAGTTTCTCCCTCAACCCCCCCAACAACTTTCCCCTGAGAATTGTCAGTACACTCCCTTTCTATGCCTCTGATCCTATTATATTCACCAGTTTATTCTGTTCATCAGATTTTTTATTTACTTGATTTTTAGATTCACTTATTAGTAGATATGTATTTGTTGTTCATAATTATTATCTTTACCTTTTTCTTCTTCTTCCTCTTCTTAAAAAGTACCTTTCAGCATTTCATATAATATTGGTTTGGTATTGAACTCCTTTAGTTTTTTTTTTTTTTTAATCTGTGAAGCTATTTATCTGCCCTTCAATTCTGAATGATAGCTTTGCTGGGTAGAGTATTCTTGGTTGTAGGTTCTTGCTATTCATCACTTTGAATATTTCTTGCCACTCCCATCTCTCCTGCATCGTTTCTGTTGAGAAATCAGCTGACAGTCGTATGGGTGCTCTCTTGTAGGTAATTAACTGTTTTTCTCATGCTGCTTTTAATATTCTCTCTTCGTCTTTTGCTCTTGGTATTTTAATTATGATGTGTCCTGGTGTAGTTCTCTTTGGATTCCTTTAGTTTGGTTTTCTCTGCGCTTCCTGGACTTATAAGTCTATTTCTTTCACCAGGTGGGGGAATTTTCAATCATTATTTCTTTAAATAGGTTTTCAGCATCTTGCTCTTCTCTCTTCTTCTGGCACCCCCATAATTCTGATGCTGGTATACTTAAAGTTGTACTAGAGACTCCTTACATTACCTTCACATTTTTAGATTCTTTTTTCTTTCCCAGTCGAATGTTTCTGATTTTTTGAATTTCATTCTTGCATTCCTCTCGTCTGCTCTTAGGTCTCTGTATAATATTTTTTATTTCAGTCAGTGTATGTTTAATTTCTAGTTGGTCCTTTTTAATATCCTCTTAGGTCTCACTAAATTCATCCATCTTTTCTAGGAAATTCTTGAAAAACCTTATAACTGTGGTTTTGAACCCTATATCCAGTCATTTGTTTCCCTCCATTTCTTTTGTTTGTGATCTGTTCCTTTGTCTCAGTATTTTTGCTGCTTCCTTGAGTTGGTAGAGTAGCTTTGTGTGCTACGTATCCTAAATGGCCCAGTAGCTCTGTCTCCCCAGTTACCTGAGGTGGACTCTCTTGGTGCACCTCTTTGTGGACTATGTAAACAGCCTTGTTGTAGGTAAGTTTTGATTGTTGTTGGTATCACTGGTGGGAATTTACCTCCAAGCCAATTGGTTGTGAGGATCAGCTCTGTCTATGCTAGGGGAACTTCTGTGCTGGAGTCAGCCTTACAAGACTTGTAAGATGGCAAAAGCCTCTGTGTTCAGCTAGGATGGGGTGGAGTTTCAGGGCTGAGCAGACAGCTTTGGCTTCTCTTCAACCCTGTTCTACATGGCCCCTGGGTCTCAGTGTCCCTCAGTAATCACTGGAGCCCTCTCTGCATGTACTCGTGCTCGCATGCCTCCAGATTTCTGCCTTCCCGGTTCCCCTGCGTTTCTGTGCATATGAGTCTGGGTCCCTAGGGTCTCACCCAAAACTGGGGTTCAGTGCAGTCGGAGCTGGATTTCAGTGCAGTAGGGAGGTTTTATCTTTACTAGAGAAAGCCAGCGGCACAATCAGCAGTCAGCCCTCTGTGTGCACACTCATGCTTGCGCACCTCCAGACCTCTGTCTTTTGTGGCTCTCCTAAGTTTCCGTGCACGCCTCCGTTTTTATGACAGTTCAGACTCTCCCCATAAGAGTTTCCCCCAGAACTGGGGTTCAGTGCAGTTGGGAGTTTCCCTCTCCCTCCCACCTGTCCTCTCCTTGTGCATGTCTCTATACCTCAGCCTTTTACAGCTCCTCTGGGTCTCTGTGAGCCCCTCTCTTTCCTTCTAGTTGTAGAATTTCCACTCAGCCAGCTTTCCTGTGGTTCTGGATGATGTCCGTTTTGTCTTTTAGCTGTAGTTTTGAAATTGTAGTGCGAGACAGCAGTTTACATGTTCACCTATGCCACCATCTTGTCTGCTGTTTAAAATGCTGGATGAAGACAAGTGCTTTACTTCTCTAGTTCAGGAATTATTCTTTCACAAAGTTTTTCTAGTTGCACTTTTGCAAAACTTTTTTTGTTTAATAGCTCTTATGCTTTTACCACAATTGAGTATTTTTCTGAACAAGAATTGCTTTCATGTTTTAAACATAGTATAAATTGTATTTTAATGTCATTCTGCAATTTAAATTTTGGTTTCCACTTATAATTTTGAGATTTATTCATCTGGCATTTAGACTTTTAGTTAGTTTTTAATGACTTTATTTTTAATTTCACAGATAATTTTATTTCAAGTGTTATTAGGCCTAATGAACATATATAGGTGAATAGGCAATGTGATTAAGTGAATATAAATGAATGAACTCATTAAAGAATGGCACATAGTAAGAGCATTATGCTCTTATTATCATCACTATTATTCTTACCATTATTTCTGTCCTTAGTTATGGGCCCCTAATCATTGTAGGGGTTTAATAATAAGGATAAATGGCATGCACATTTTTGTAATAGAAGGCAGATCATATTGTTGGTAGAGATAAAAATCTGAAAGGAAAAATAATAAGTTCAGACTGGAGATAAGTATTTAAGACTTATAACAAGGAAGCCCAATACCCTTATTTCCTCAGTATTATGCAAGACTTCACTTTAATAGAAATTTAAGATTCACAACAAAATTGAGAGGAAAGTACGAGATTTTCCCATAATATTCCTCATTATTAACATTCCACATCATAGTGATACATTAGTCATAAACGATGAACCCATTGACACATTAAAATCACCCAAAGTTCATAATTTACCTTAAGTTAACTTTTGGTGTTGTACATTCTATGAGTCTTGACAAATGGACAGGGACATACATTATCATTACAGTAGCACAGAGCAGTTTTATTGTACTCAAAATGCTTTGTGTCTAATTTTTACACTGTCGTGTGATATTTTATTATATAAATATGCATCATTGTAACCTTTGTGCTTTTCATGAGCATTTGGTTGTTTCTCTTTTTTTCTGTTACAAACAATATTTAATAAACATTCCTATACATACCTCTTCCAATCTCCATATTATCTTTTTCTTTTTTTTTGTAAAAATGGAAACCAAGAATAAGAACCTCTGCTTTTAGATAGGCAATATTCCTACTCATATAGAGGCCTTAATTTCTTAGCTATTTTTGTAGCTAGTTTTTTTTCTAAATTTCATCCAATGTTATGAAAGCAGAAATAACATTTGTAACTTTAAGGAAGCTTCTGTAAAGGGATGGTACCCATTCTTCATTGTGGCCTTTCTTGAATCTGCTGTTTAAAATGCCATATGAAGACAAGTGCTTTACTTCAGAAAGATGGAATAGGAAGCTGGAAGGAACTCAGATCTCTGGAAACCAAGAAGCTTCTTTTTATGTGTGTGAGAAATTTCTTTCTGTTCTAAGTCATTTTTATGTTGAATTTTCTATATCATGAAATTACATTGAATCCTAGCAATTCAGGAGTATTATTTATAAATAGGATAGAACTGGATCAATTTTCTCTATCAAATATGAAAATATATTTTAATTATTTCAGTTTAAATCATGAACATTCTTGTGCTTATCAATAATTTTGGAATTAAAGTTATCATCTTATTTTCCATTTTTTTCTGTTTGTTTTTTTGCCTCCACTGCTTGGCCAACAGTCTAATATCACTAAGGAAAATTATAAATACCATTCTTTAGGAAAAAGAAAAGTGATCCTAAGTAGGAGTTCTGAGTCAGAGGTAATGAAGAGTAATAAAAATTAGTTTGAATATGGCCTGCAAGCATTAATAATAGTTGTGCCCAGTGAGATTAAAATAGACATAAGATGAAATTCAAACAAGGGACAATAATGTATCATAGGTGACAGTCTGATAATGTAGTCTAAGCTGTGGTTGGAAAGCATGTGCCAATTTAGGGGCCACATTTCTCTGACCTCATATAAGAGGGAGCCATGTTCCATGAATAGGAGCAATGTGTGTCACTACTTGTTGGTGCAGTTAAAACTTGTGTGAGCCTTTCCCCTGGTGAGTTTAATGAAAAATCTATAATAATAAAAGGTAATATGCTCATTAGACGGGATAGCTGAACGACCTTCTGGACGTCATTCCAGACATTCTTTCGGATGAAGCCATTGTGGGGGCTGAGACAGAGGCAGTGAGGGGCAATCAGGCAGGCAGGCGAGTGCTTAGGGGCTATCACGCAGGCAGCTGCTCTTCCCTTCAAGATGACTAAGCTAATCTTGATGAATATACTGTAATTGATAGTAAGACTTATTTACCATAAAGCTTCAGTAATTAAGATAGCAGTAGACAAATAAATAGATGGATTAGAATAGAGAGTTTAGAAATAGGCAAATGAGAGGCATTTTTAAAAGAAATCCTCACCTGAGGATATTTTTTCATTGAGTTTTAGAATATAAGTAGAAGGGAATGACAGAGAGAAATATTGATGTGAGAGAAAGACATCAGTTGGTTGCCTCTTGCTTGTGCCATGACCAGAGCCTGGGCTAGGGAGGATTCTGCAACCAAGGTATGTGCCCTTGATTGGATCAAATCCTGGACCCTTTGGTCTACTGGCTGATGCTCTATGCACTGAGCCCAAGTGGCTAGGGCTATACTAAATGTTTTACAAAGATGATTGTCAAATACTTGCTAGTGGGCAATGTTTTTTTTATTGAGTTAATATTGATATAATACATTATACTTATAAGTTCCAGGTGTACAACATAATTTGACATCAATATATACTGCAATGTGATAACCAAAAATCTGATAATAGTGATAATAGTCTTTTTGATAAATGTATTTTCACTTTTATTCAAAATATAAAACTTAGATTGTAGGTCTATATGTAAAATTAAACATAAATCCTTGGGAGGTAAAAAAGGATCATAGCTTCATGACTATGGGCATAGGCAAAATTTTCTTAAAGTAGATGCAAAAAACACTAATGATAAAACGTTGGATGCATCGGACCACATAAAATTACGGAAATTTTGTTCATGAAAAGACATTAAGAGAATGAAAAGACAAGCCACAGAGTAGGAAAAGTATTTGCAATGCATGACTAAGAACAACTCTCATACAGAATGCTTCCACAAATCAGTAAAAAGGCTAATGCAGTAGAAAATTGACAAGATACTTAAATACTTCACACAGAAAGCCAGTTTGTCAGAACTATATGAGATGCAAGTTAAAACTTAATGAAATATTTACCTTATGCCCATCAGAAATGATAACAAAAAACAGACAGCAATGTGTCCCATTCTCCTTGTGTACTTGTTAAATATATGAGAAGTCTAATTCAAGAATGTGATTTCCCTTGATACCAATTCCTATGTCATTGAGAATGCTAGCTGGAAGCAAATATCACTCTTAAATTCAGTGTTTTTTATGTGGGCACTTTATGAGCTCAGAGGTGAAATATTATGTGGATTATTCTAAGTGTACATGAGAGCTGTCATAAGAAATTAGGTAACTTGAAGATCATGGTTCAGATAGTCAAAATATAATGTAAAAACAGTCATTTTATATACTTATTATGTTAATTATGCAAATGTTTAATTAGGATAAAGCCTGGCACCAACTCAGTATGTTTATCCTATATAATAAAAGGGTAATAGGCAAATCGATTGAAAGGTGGAATAATTGGTTGCTATGACACGCACTAACCACCAGGGGGCAGACAATCAACATAGGAGCTGCCCCCTGGTGGTCAGTGTGCTCCCACAGGGAACCTCTCCCACCTCTGTGGCCATGGGAGCGGGCCTAAGTCGTCAGTTGGACATCCCCTGAGGTATCCCAGACTGAAAGGGCGCAGGCTAGGCTAAGGACCTTCCTCCCCGCAGTGCACAAATGTCATGTACTGGGCCTCTAGTATCTCAATAAAAGTTCATAAGAAGAACTTCCACTTCTCACCTGTCCAAGGAGCTGTATTTACCTATTCTTAAAGTACTTGATAGAACAATAAAAATGTTCAAAATTAGGAAAAATATTTTTAACACCCTTCAAAGAATTGTCTTTCATTTTCATTTTTTGTTGTTAATGCAGTATTCTGAGGAGATAACTTTGGAGGCATTTTCAGTAATTGTTACCCAGATGCTGGCACTCAATCTGGGAATATCATATGATGACTCAAATAAGTGCCAGTGTGCAGGAGCCATTTGTGTAATGAATGCAGAGGCTGTGTAAGTTTTTAAATACTAAGATTTATTTATTATTTTTATTTTAAACATTTGAAGCATAACTGTAGTGTTTACTTACAGCACACATTAACTATAAATGGACCAACTACTATGAAATATAAACAGAAAATAGTGTAAGAGGAGCAGAGAAGGAGATGTACCATTAAGAACAGTCAAGGATAACAAATCCAATCTGCAAGATACATTATCAGACAAAATAAGACTTTACAACAAAGGCTATAAAAGAGACAAATGAGAACATAATGATAAAGGGAATAATCCAACAAGAGGATATAACCCTTGTAAACATTTATCCACCCAACATAGGAACACCTAAATAAATAAAGCAAACTGATAGTAATAAAGTGAGAAATCGACAGTAATACCAGTCATACGAGGGGGTTTTAATATATATATCCAGAAGTGGGAATTTTGGATCATATGGGTAGCTATATTTTTAATCTTCTACTATTTTTTGTAGCAGAAGTGCCAATTTACATTCCCATCAATAGTGTTCCAGGGTTTCGATTTCTTCACAACCTTGCCAGCACTTATTACTTAAAAAAAAATTTAGCCATTCTGACATGTCTGAGGTGATATATCATTGTAGTTTGGACTTGCATTTCCCTGATGTTTAGTGATTTTGTGCACCTTATCATTTATATTTTGTCTTTAGCTAGCATTCTTTAAGCCTTTATCCATTTTTTAGTTCATTGTTTGTTTTTGCTATTGAGTTGCACTTAATTTTGTTTTCATAAGGACATGTGTTCAAGTGAATAAATCATACGATTTCCTCAAGAATAATTTTGGCCTCTAAGCTTTCATTTTGAATATTTGTAATTTTTTATTGAATTTTACATTTTGAAATTAATTTATGTAATAGAATTTTGTTTTCAAGAGAATGCTGCAACAACATTATATGGATTCATCTTTAGGCAGTCCAGTGGTGTGAAGACTTTTAGCAATTGCAGTTTGAATGACTTTAAAAGTTTCATTTTAAATATGGGTGCCAAATGTCTTCAGAATAAGCCACAAATGCAAGTGCCTCGAAACCCAATCTGTGGCAAGGGCAAAGTGGAGAGCCCTGAAGTTTGTGACTGTGGTACTGAGGATGTAAGTCTGATAATTAGGACAATGGGTTAGTACATTTATTGTTGCTGTTAATCTCTTTGTGATATTAAGGTTGAAATGCATGCAAGAATATACTGTCTTAAGTTATATAGATAAAAAGTTTTGAACAAATATAAATGTACTGCAAAAAATTAATGCAGATGGGAAAAATGGGAGTTTAGAATGAGTTTTCTAGTTCCAGACTAAATATATAATATCTTTCCAAACCTATGCTTAATCTTTGGACATTTTATAAATGTCTTATTGAATATTAATGTGATAATGGACTATCAAGTATCCTTTAGGGTCTGACTTCACAGTGGAACCAGTATATGGTAAGAGAGGTCTGTGTTAATATTACAGTCTGAACAATTGGGAGATTTTGTTGGAAAATCCTGAATCTCTGAATGCAAAAGGTCCAGGATATAATGATTCTAAACAATGAAATATTTGTAGCAATACAACAGATGTCATAAATTTCTATGATTACAAAATAAATAGATGGAAATAATATTAGGGTTTGATATGTAGATGGGTTTGAATATACTTATGTATATATCTTATTTTAATTACTGTGCCTTTTTTGGTATTATATTTTACCATTTGGTAGAACAAGTTTTCTTTCTTTACACTTTATTTTCAAATTGTTTTATTGGGGCATAATCTACATACAATAAAATTTACTAATTTTATATATACAGATTGATGAATATTGACAAATGTATATAAGGATTGGTGCAGATTTTTTTTCATTATACCCCAAATTTGGTCATTATACCTAAAAGTTCCATCTGTTCTCATCTTCAGACCACTTCTGATTTTGTCAGTTTTATCTGATCAAGAAAGTCATATGAATCCTGGCCAGTTTGCGCAGTGGCTAGAGCATTGGCCTGCACATGAAAAGGTCTTAGGTTTGATTTTAGGTCAAGCACATGTACCTGTGTTGCAGGTTTGATACCTGGCCCTGGTCAGGGCTCATGTGGGAGGCAACCAATCCATGTGTATCTCTTACATTGATGCTTCTGTGGCTCCTGCTCCTTTCTTCCTTCCTCTCTCTCCCAAAAAATGAATGGGAAAAAAATATTCTCAGGTGAGGATTAATGACAACAAAAAAAGTCATATGAAAGAAATGATACAACACCTATTCTTTGTATCTAGCTTCTTCCTTTCAATACAGTATTATGAGCTGCAGCCACATTGTTTTATGTCATATTAGTCTTTCCTTTTTATTTTGAGTTATATTTCATTGTTTGGATATACCACAATCTGTTTTCCATCCATTTAATAATGGCCATTTGAATTGTTAACAGTATTGGGCCATTATTCTGAACTCCTAAAATAATTGCTGGGTCATATAATAAGTGTACTTTTATGAGAAACTTACAAACTATCTTCCAAAGTGGCTGTATATTTTATAATCCTATCAGCAGTATGTGAAACTTTGCCTCCACATCCACATCAGAAATTGATACTACTACAGCCCTTAAATTTTGGCCATTCCAATGATTTTGATTTGTATTTACTTGATGATATATTGAGCATGTTTTCATGTCCTTATTGGCCACTTGTTTGAATAATACGTTTAAATACTTCACCAGTTTTAAAAACGAAGTTGCTTATTTTTTTATTATCAACTTTTAAGAACTTATTGTATAGGTTGGATACCAGTTCTTTGTCAGACATGTATATTACAAATATTTGTTTTCAATGTATGGCTTACTCATTCAGTTTCTGAACCAAGTCTTTGAATAGCAGGCATTGCTTACTTTTATAAAATCCAATTATAAACTTTTTCTGCTATGCCTATGCTTTTTATATTTTAATAAATCTGCTTACCCAAGATAATACATATTTTCTATCCTTCCTACTAGAAGTTATACAATGATAACTTTTAAATGTGATACATTTGTTTTTATATTTGAATGATTTGGGTTAATATTGATTATCCTCCATGTGGAATATAGCTTTTTTCCTAGCAGTATTTGTTAAAGTAACTATCATTCACCATTGTTTTATCTTAACACCTTAGGAAAATAAGTTACCACACATGTGTATCTATCCCTGAATTTTTTTTCTGTTTTTAAAAATATGTCCATTATTATGCCAACTCCACACTCTCTTAATTAATGTACCTTTACAGTAAATCTTGAAAACACAGTGTAAATCATTCAACTTTGTCTTTTCCAATATAGCTTTTTTCCCTTTTTTATTGTTTAAATTATTACAAATAGTAATACATGTGTCTCCTTTTTTCCAATATAGCTTTATTATTCTAGTACCTTTGTATTTCCACATTAATTAGAGAATCAGCATGTGAATGTAGGAACTTTGATTGGAATTGTATTGTAGCCATACATCAATTCTCTGGAATTACTTTCTTACTAATAGTGTCTATGCCATGGTGTTAAATTTACGTCTTCTTTTTAAAAAATGTTTTTATTGATTTTATTGGGATGAAGTTGGTTAATAAAATTGTATAGGTTTCAACTGTATAATTCTATAATACAGCATTTGTATATTGCAGTATGTTTTACTACTCATAGTCTAGCCTTCTTTTATCCCCCTTTACCCTCTTTTACTACTCCCCACTCCTTCTTCTCTCTGATAATCACCATACTGTTGTCTTGTGGGTTTTTTTTTTCATTTTAGTTTTTTACTTACTTTCTTCACCTTTTTAACCTAACTTCCCAATCCACCTCCCCTCTGAAGGCTGTCAGTTTGTTCTCTGTGTTTATGAGTACATTTATATTATGTTTGTTAGTTTCTTTGTTCATTAAATTACACATATATGAAAAATCATAAGCTATTTTATCTTTCTATGACTGGCTTATTTCACTTAGCATAATTATCTCCAGGACCATCCAGGCTGTTGAAAAAGGTGAGTTACTTTGTCTTTTTTTTCTGCTGTGTAGTATTCCATAGTGTAAATGTATGACAACTTTTATCCATTCATCTACGAAAGTGTACTTGGGCTGCTTCCAAATCTTGGCTATTATAAATAGCATGGCAATGAACATAAAGATGTATATATTCTTTTGAATTAGTATTTAAAGTTTCTTAGCCTATATTTCCAGAATTGGGATCACTAGGTCAAAAGGCAGTTCTATTTTTAATTTTTTGAAGATACGTACTCCATACTGTTTTCCACAGTGGTTGTACCAGTTTGCATCCCCAACAATAAGGCATGAGGTTTCCCTTTTCTCCACATCCTCTCCAACACTTGTTTCTTAGTTTATTGATGGTAGCCATTCTGTCAGGTGTGAGTTGATATCTCATGTAGTTTTAATATGCATTTCTCTGATGATTAGTGATGCTGAGCAATTTTCTCACATGTCTATTGGCTATCTGAATGTCCTCCTTGAAGAAGTGTCTATTTAGGCCTTTTGTCCTTTTTTTTTTTTTTAAAGTAGAGTGTTCATCTTCCTGGTGTTGAGTTGTATAAGTTCTTTAATTTGTTTAGTTTTTGTATAGTTTTATTGGTTTTGATAGCATTACTATTTTATGTAACCATTGCTAGTATAAAAAACATTATTGACTTTGTAAGTCCACCTTGGATCTAGTTTTGATCAGATGTATTGAGAATGGTCTTTCTTGTTTTGTTTTTATTTTTAGGGAGAAAGCTTTCTGATTTTGACCACTAAACATGATGGTAGATATAACCTTTTTTAAAAGTTATTTTTTAAAACAGATGCCCTCTATCATGTTCAGGAAGTTTTCTTCAGTTTGTAGTTAGCTTAGAGCTTTGAGACAAAAATTAGTGTTGAACTTTGTTGAATGTCTTATTTCTGTGTCTGTTGGGCTGATCATATGCATTTTATCCTTTTTCCCCTATTAATCTAGTGCATTTTACTGGCTGGTTTTGAATGCTAACCCAATCATGCATTACTGGAGATTAGGTCCACTTGGAGTTTGATCTACCTGGCTCGTTAGCTAGATTTAATTAGCCATTGTTTCCTTAGGGTTATGGCACTTGTTTTCACAAGGAGATTGCAAAAGAATTTGTTTGATTGGTGTCATTCCTATTTATTTTTTAACATTGTGGAAAAGTACTTACACTCTTAAATCTACCCTTCTAGAATCTTTATAGTTTTGTATTTTACATTTAGGTTTATGATGCATTTTGAAGGTGTGTGTGTGTGTGCGCGCGCCCACGAGCCTGTGCATGAAAGGTATAGGGACAGCATCTAGAGTTATTATTTTCCATATGGATGTCCAGTTGTCTAGCACCATTTATTGAAAAGAGTATTTATTCTCTACTGAATTGCAATTGTGGCAATGTCAAAGATTTTATTATCTCACTTTATTTCTTGGGTCTGTATTTTGTTTAAATTATATCTTTGTCTATTCTTTTGTGAATAACATACAGTCATTAGTTCAGTTTATAGTTAAGTTTTGAAATTGGGTATTGTCATTCTTTCCATTTTTCTCTTCTTCCTCCTCTTTTTCTCCCTCCTCCTCCTCCTTTTCCTTCATCTGCATTATATTAACTTTTGTGGTTCTTTTATGTCAATTTGTCATCTTGCTGGAATTTTAATTGGAATTACATTGAATCTCTAGATCAGGTTGGGAAGAACTAACAACTTAATAATGTTGAGTTTTCCTATCCATGAACATGAAATGAATCTCTCTATATTTTTTTTTATTTCTTTTATCATAGTTTTGTAGTTTTTCTCACATAGATCCTGTAAAATTTAGTTAGAACTATCCCCAAGAACCTCATTGTTTTGATGGTTATGTAAGTGAAATTGTGTTTTTTATTTTAAAGTTCAATTTTTTAGTTGCTTCTCTACAGAAAAAATTTTGTGTATTAACTTTGGTATCCAGCAACCTTGAATAATCACTTATTAGTCATAGGAAGTTTTTGTTGTTGCTGTTGTTTGGCTGATTATTTGGAATTTCCCTTGTATGTATGGACACAATAATTTTGTTTCTTTCTTTCTAACATGTATTTTTATTAACATTTATTTTCTTTTATTATTGCACTAGAAGCCTGGTGCAATAATAAAAGAAAATAAATTCGTGCACCAATGGGAGCCCTCAGCTTGGCCTGCAAGATCGGGCCAAAACTGGCTCTCCAACATCCCCCAAGGGGTCCCAAATTGCAAAAGGGCACAGGCCAGCGCAAGGGACCCCACCAGTGCATGACCAGGGCTGGGAAGGGACCACAGGAGGCTCCAGGGCATGTCCATCCAGCCCATCTTGCTCAGTCCCATTCAGCTGGACCCCAGCAGCAAGCTAACCTACTGGTTGGAGCATCTGCCCCTTGGTGGTCAGTGCATGTCATAGTGAGTGGTTGAGTGCCTTAGCATATCATTAGCGTGTTAAGTTTGATGGGTTGAATGGCCAACCAGATGACCAGGCTTTTATTATATAGGATTAAGATTGGGATTATGATAAGAGTTGTGAGACGGGGCATCTTGGCCTTGTTTCCAGTCTAAGGGGAAAGTTTTATCTCACCACAAGTATGATGTCAGCTATAGACATTTTAGTTATAGTTTATAATCCTCACCTGAGGATATTTTTTCCCATTTATTATTATTATTTTTTAAAGTAAAAAGGCAGCAAGATAGGGAGTGAAAGTCAGTGTGAAAGAGACATCTATTAGTTGCTTCCTACACATGCTCCAACTGGTGTTGGGGATTGAACCTGCAACTCAGATTTGTGCCCTTGACTGGGAATCAAATGCACAATCCTTTGGTACATGGGTCAACCACTGAACAAAACTGGTCAGGGCTGTAGACTTATTTTAGATGTTATCAGATTGAGGAAGATTCTCTTTATTAACATTTTATATAATAAATGCTAGTTGTATTTTGTCTGATGCCTTTTCTATACTAGTTGTTATACTATCTAATAAAAGGGCAATATGCAAATTAACCTTCACTCCGTCACAAAGATGGAGGTGCCCATAGCCACAAGATGGCGGTGCCTAGTCCCCTCAGCCTCACTGGAGTCCTGCAGTCCTAGTGGGGGCTGCCACTGAGAGCGGGCCACGTGAGTGGCTTGGTGAAATGCTTGCTTCATCACTGTGGGGACAAAGGGCTTCTGGGCAGTGGGCACAGAGCAGCCAGGGCAGGATGCTTGCTTTGTTATCACAGTGACGCCCATGCTGCGGAGGGCGTCTGGGGGACAGGAGAGCCAGCTCACAGCATCTGTGGCCGAGCGCAGGCCCAGAGAGGAGATGTGGGCCCACCTCCCATGGAAGCAGCATGGCTCCTGGTGATGCGCTGCGGTTCCCACTGGCTCCCACAGAAGCAGTGGGTGGCCTACTGTGCTCAATATCACGTGATGGGGCTACTAGTGGTCATACAATTTTTCTTCAACCTGTCAACTCTATGGATTATATTAATTGATATTTGAATTATGAACCAGCCTTGCATACTTTGATAAATCCCGCTTGGTTGTAATGCCTATTTTTTATACATTGCTGGATTTGATTTACTAATTTTTTTGTTGAATATTTTTGCATCCATGCTTATGAGAGATATTGGTCTGTAATTTTCCTTTCTTATAATGTTTTAAACTGGATTTGGTATTAGCGTTATACTGGCCTAAAAGAATGAGTTAAGAAGTGTCACACATTGGTGCTTGGAGTGTAGTATGTCTGTGATTCCATGGGTTGAAGGTAATAGGAAATCCATGTTTAGTGCTTCTCTGGGATTCTGTCCTAGGTGTTTTTTCTCTTGGTTGATTTTAGTTTGTATCCTTTCCATAGAAGAAACCCAAACTGTGAATATACCAGCTATCATTGAAATGTGTGAGTTCTATCAGGAAATTATCAAAACCGAGGGTGGTTTTGGAAATCCAGTAAACTGGTGATTACTGTAAAATGCAAGGGCAGTCTTAGGGACCACTTTCTTTACCTTTGCAGTGGGTCTAAATTCTATACCCTCTATCTCCCCAGATTTATTGAGGTATAATTGACAGATGAAAATGTTATATATTTAAGGTATATAGCATAATATTTTGATATATGTATACATTATGAAGTGATTGCAACAGTCAAACTATCATCCATCACTTTGCACAGTTACCATTTGTGTGTATGTGTGTGTGTGTGTGTGTGTGCGCGCGCGCGCGTGCTGCGAATACTTTGTCTTCCTATGAAATTTCGAGTTTACAGTCTGTTATAGTTAACTGCAGTCATCATGCTGTATATTAGTTTCTCAGAACTAGTTCATTTTCTAAATAATTTTGTATTTTTTGATCACTATCTCCCTTTACCCCCAACTCTTCTGGCACTGGTAACCACCATTCTACTCTCTTACTATTATCCAGTTTCTGATAAAAGTTGTTCCATATATTTTCTAGAGTATTCTAGTTGTTGGGGGTTCCAATTACTCTGATTTGACATACCTTAATATTTTAATAGTTTAGAAATGTAAAAATCTAAATTTTGAAAGCATTCATATTTTCCCCCCAAATTAAAAAGGCCAGTAAATATAGCTCCTACCAAAGTTTATGTTGTTTTAACGTATTTTTATTTGTATTTCACTCATTCACAGCAATGTGGAGTAGATAGCTGTTGTGATCCTAGAACTTGTGTGCTGAAACCAGGATCAGCTTGTGATATAGGATTATGCTGCAGTAACTGTCAAGTAAGATTTAAGCTTATTAATATCATTCATATGTATAATGAATCATGTCTGGGATTCTTTCTTTCCCTTTTATTTTATTTTTATCTTATTTTTTTCCATCACACTTATCCCCTATATACCCTCTTCCACCTACACCCATCCCCTTCTCTGTCCCCGCAATAGTAACCACTGTTGTCCATTTCCATGAATTCTCGTTTTTTTTTCTTTTTTCTCAACCCCTTTATCCCCTCTCCCCCACATCTGCCTGATATCTATTAGTCTACCTCTATCTTGATTGTTAGTTCAGTTTGTTCATTAGATTCCACATATGAGTGAAATCATTGTCTTCTTCTAACTGGCTTATTTCACTTAGCATATATTCTCTAGGTCCACTCATGCTGTCGCAAAGGGTAAACTTTTCTTCCTTGTTAGGCTGAGTGGTATTCCATTGTGTAAATGTACCATAGCTGTTCTATGCACTCATCTGCTAATGGACACTCTCCAAATCTTGGCTATTGTAAATAACGCAATGATATGGGGGGGGGTGCATATATACTTTTGAATTAGTGTTCTGGGTTTCTTTGGATAAATACCCAGAAGTGGAATTGATGGTTCATTGGGCAGTTCCACTTTTAACTTTTTTGAGATAACTCCCTACTGCTTTCCACAATGGCTGCTCCAATTTGCATTTCCACCAACAGTGCATAAGGGTTGCCTTTTCTCCACATCCTCACATCCTGGTTGTTTGTTGATTTATTGATCATAGCCATTCTGACAGGTGTAAGTTGATATCTCATCGTGGATTTAATTTGCATTTCACTTATGATTAGTGACTTTGAGCATCTTTTCATATGTTTATTGGCCATCTGTATGTCTTCTTTGGAGAAGTGTCTATTCAAGACCTGTGCCCATTTTTAAGTAGGATTGTTGTGTGTGTGTGTGTGTATGTGTGTGTTTGTGTGTGTGTGTGTGTGTGTGTATTTTTATAAATTCTTTATAAATTTTGAACACTAATCTCATCATATGTGAATATGTTCTCCCATTCAATGGATTGTCTTTGCATTTTGTTTATGGTTTCTTTTGTTCTGCAAAACCTTTTTAGTTTGATGTAGTCCCATTTGTTTTCTTTTCCTTACCTGAGGAATTATATCAGAAAAATAATTTCTACAAGAAATGTCGGAGATTTTACTGCCTATGTTTCCTTCTAGAATTTTTTTAAAAAAAGTATTTTTATTGGTTTTAGAGAGGAAGTGAGAGGAAGGGAGAAACATCAGTGATGAGAGGAAATGTGCCCTGACCAGGAATCGAACTGTAACCTCCTGGTTCATAGGTTGACCCTCAACCATTGAGCCACCTTGGCTGGGTTCCTCCTATGACTTTTATGGTCTCATGTTTAACATTTAAGTTTTTAATCCATTTTGAGTTTATTCTTGTGTATGATGTAAGAAGGTGGTCTAGTTTCTTTCTTTTATTTTTTATTTTTTTTGCATGTATCTGTCCAATTTCCCAACAACATTTATTGAATAGACTAGAGGCCTGGAGCACGGATTCATGCACTGGTGGAGTCCCTCAATCTGGCCTGTGGGGATCAGGCTGAAACCAGCAGTCCAACATCCCCAAGGAGTTCTGGATTGCTGGAAGGTGCAGGCCAAGCCGAGCGACCCCACTGGTGCACAAATCCATGTATCAGATCTCTAGTATGCATATAGAATCATTGGTTAATCCCTTCCCACCCTCTCTCTCTCCTCACTTCCCTCGGAGATGCATAATTCTGTTTCATGTTTCCATGCCTGTGCATTGAGCATCTGTCCCCTGGTGATCGGTGCTCATCATAGCTACAGGGCTAATGATCAAACAGTTGAATGGTTGGGCACTTAGCATGTTAGCCTTTTACATAGAGATATTATCTTTAGCCCTTTGTATGTTTTTGCCTCCTTTGTCAAATATTAATTGACTCTAAAGGCATGGGTTTATTTCTGGGCTTTTTATTTTGTCCCATTGATCTATATGTCTGTTTTTATGCTGTTTGATTACTATTGCTTTGTAGTATAGCTTGATATCAGGTAGCATTATTTCTGTAACTTCATTCTTCTTTCTCAAGATCACTGTTGTTATTTGGAGTCTTTTGTGATTCTATATAAATTTTTGGAATATTTTTTCTAGCTCTGTGAAATTTGACATTGGTATCTTGATAGGTATTGTGTTGAATCTGTAGATTTCTTTGGGTAGTATAGACATTTTAATGATGTTAATTCTCCCTATCCATTAACATGGTATATGCTTCCACTTATTTGTATCTTCTTTAGTTTCCTTCTTTGGTGTCTTATAATTTTCTGAGTCTAGGACTTTTACATTCTTGGATAAATTTATTACTTGTTATTTTATTCTTTTTGAAGCAACTGTGAATGGGATGCTTTTTTAGTTTCCCTTTCTGATAATTCATTATCCTATCTAATAAAGAGGGAATATGCTAATTGACCCTCATACCGTCCTCAGCCTGCCTCCACAGTCCCCCAGTCCCCTGAGCCGTCAGCTGCTTAGGGGCAGCCCAAGGCAAAGGCAAGCCTCGGATGGCGGTTGGCCAGCTGCCCAGGGCCAGCCGAGGCTTGTGCTCCCAGCAGTGGTAGCAACAGAGGTGTGATGGGACATAGCCTTCCCCTTATGGCCCGGTTGCCTCTCACCCCTGAGGGCTCCTGGACTGTGAGAAGGGGCAGGCTGGGCTGAGGGACCCCTCCCTCCAGTGGATAAATTTTCATGCACCAGGCCTCTAGTTAGTGTATAAAAATTCAACTGATTTCTGTATATTTATTTTGTATCCTGATACTTGACTGAATTCATTAATCAGTTTTAGTTGTTTTTGATGGGGCCTTTAGGTTTCTCTATATATTATATCATATCATCTGCAAATGATAGTTTTACTTCTTTCAATTTTTTTCTTTACTGATTAAGTTATTATATATGTATACTTATCTCCCCTTGTACTCCCACTTCCCACTCATGCCCTTATCCCCATGGGATCTGTGTACAATGGTTAGGATTATATGCAAGTTCTTTGGTTGATCTTCTCCCTTACCCACACTCTCCCCTACCTTCTCTCTGAGATTTGACAGTCTGATCGATGCTTCTGCCTCTGGATCTGTTTTTGTTTATCAGTTTATGTTGTTCATTATGTTTCACCAATGAGTGAGATCATGTGATATTTTTCTTTCTGTCTTATTTCGCTTAGCATAATGCTCTCCAGTTCTATCCATGCTGTTGCAAATGGTAAGAATTCCTCCCCCCTTTTTTATTGCAGTGTAGTATTCCATTGTGTAGATGTACCACAGTTTTTAAATCCACTCATCTGCTTACGGTAAATTGTGATGCTGTGAACATAGGGGTGCATATATCCTTTCTGATTGGTATTTCCAGTTTCTTGGGATATATACCTAAAAGTGGGGTCACTGGTCAAATGGGGGTTCCACTTTTAGTTTTTTGAGGAAACTCTATACTGTTCTCCACAGTGGCTGCATCAGACTGCATTCCCACCAGCAGTGCACAAGGGTTCCTTTATCTGTGCATCCTCACCAGCACTTGTCATTTGTTGATTTGTTGATGATAGCCATTCTGACAGGTGTGAGATGGTATTGTATTGTCATTTTGATTTGCATCTCTTGGATGATTAGTGACTTGGAACATGTTTTTATATGTCTCTTGGCCTTTCTTATGTCCTCTTTCGAAAAGTATGTATTTAGGTTCATTACCAATTGTTTGACTGGGTTATTTATCTTCCTTTTTTTAAATTAAATCTTTATTATTCAGATTATTACATTTGTTTCTCTTTTTTCCCTTCCACAGCTCCCCTTTACCCGGCTCCCACCCCTCCCTCTATCCTTACCTCCCTCCCGTTGACCTCATCCATAGGTGTATGATTTTAGTCCAGTCTCTCCCTGGACACCCCTCACCCCTTTCCCCCTGAGAATTATCAGTCCACTCCCTTTCTGTGCTCCTGATTCTATTATATTCACCAGTTTATTCTATTGATCAAATTTTTAATTCACTTAATTTTTAGATTCCCTTGTTGATAGATATGTATTTGTTGATCATAATTTTTTGTCTTTTACCTTTTTCTTCTTCCTCTTCTTTCAGCATTTCATATAATACTGTTTTGGAGTTGATGAACTCCTTTAGCTTTTTCTTATCTGTGAAACTCTTTATCTGTCCTTCAATTCTGAATGATAGCTTTGCTGGATAGAGTATTCTTGGTTGTAGGTTCTTGCTATTCATCATGTTGAATATTTCTTACCACTCCCGTCTGGCCTGCATCGTATCTATTGAGAAATCAGCTGACAGTTGTATGGGTGCTCCCTTGTAGGTAATGAACTGTTTTTCTCTTGCTGCTTTTCATATTCTCTCTTTGTCTTTTGCTCTTGGTATTTTAATTCTGATGTGTCTTGGTGTAGTCCTCTTTGGATTCCTTTTATATGGGGTTCCGTGTGCTTCCTAGACTTGAAAGTCTATTTCTTTCACCAGATGTGGGAAGTTTTCAGTCATTATTTCTTTAAGTAGGTTTTCAGAATCTTGCTCTCTCTATTCTTCTGGCATCCCCACAATTCTGATGTTGGTACGCTTGAAGCTGTCCCAGAGGCTCCTTACATTATCTTCACATTTTTGGTTTCTTTTCTCTTCTTGTTTTTCCAGTTGTGTGTTTTCTGATTTTTTATATTTCAAATTTTTGACTTGATTCTTACCTTCCTCTAGTCTGCTGTTATGTCTCTGTATAATATTTTTTATTTCAGTCAGTGTATGTTTAATTTGTAGTTGGTCTATTTTCATCTCTAGTTGGTCCGGATTCATCTCTAGTTGGTCCTTTTCCATCTCTAGTTAGATCTTTTGTATCTCTAGGTGGTCCTTTTTCATCTCCTCTTGCGTCTCGCTAACTTTATCCAACTTTTCTAGGATATTCTTGAAAAACCTTATAAGTGTGGTTTTGAACTCTATATCCAGTCGTTTGTTTTCCTCCATTTCTTTTGTTTGTGCTCCCTTCCCTTGTCTTGGCATTTTCACTATGCTGGGAGAACTTCTGTGTTGGATTCAGCCTTATGGTACCAGACTTGAAAAACTGCAAAAGCCTCTCTGTTGAGCTTGGGATGGATGGAGTCTCAGGGCTTAAGGGACCACCTTGGCTTCCAGTTGGCCCTGCTCTCCAGGGCCCCTGAGTCTCACGTTACTGGGTAATCGCTGGAGTGGTCCCTGTGCATGCACGCTCTCTCTCTGTCTCTCCCTCCCTCTCTCCCTCCCTCCCTCCCTCCTGTCCTTCTTTCCTTTCTCTCTTTCTCTCTCTGTCTCTCTCTCTCTGTCTCTCTCTCTCTCTCTCTCTCTCTCTCTCTCTCTTTCTCTCTCTCTCTCTGCCTCTAGACTGCTGCCTCTCTGGCTCCCCTGTGCTCCGGGACCACAGGAGTCTGGGTCCCCAGGGTTTTGCCTGAAACTGGGGTATAGTGGAGTTAGAAGTGGCAGTGTTGGGAGGGTCTATCTCCCACCCATTCCCAAAAGCCAGTGGCACAATCAGCAGTCCGTCCTCTGTGCGCAGTGCCATGCGCCCACCAGACTTCTGATCTTTTGCGACTCCCCTAAATTCCCGTGCACTTCTCCCCATTCACAGTCCAAACTCTCCCCATATGAGTTTTGGCTCGATCTGGGATTTAGTGTCATAGGATAAGGGGTTCAATGCCGTTGAGAGTCTCCCACCAGAGAACACCAGCCAGGTTCTCCAGCACCTGCTCTCTCCAAGCGCGTGTCTCCATATCTCAGCTTTTTACAGCTCCTCTGGGTCTATGTGAGCCCCTCTCTTTCCTTCTAGTTGTAGAATTTCCACTCTGCCAGCTTTCCTGTGGTTCTGGATGATATCCGTCATGTTTTTTAGTTGTAGTTTTGAAATTGGTGTGCAAGGCAGCAGTGTAGGTGTTTACCTATGCCACCATCTTGAATTCTCCCTGTTTATCTTCCTTTTTTTAAGTTCTATGAGTTCTCCCAAGCAGTGGGATTTCTTATTATTTTGTTTATGGTTTATTTTGCTGTGCCAAAGCTACTTATTTTGATGTAGTCCCATTTGTTTATTTTCTCTTTAATTTCCATTGTCCTAGGAGTTGTATCAGTGAAGATATTGCTTCAGCATATGTCTGACATTTTGCTGCTATAGATTCCTCTAATATTTTTATGGTTTCCCATCTTATGTTAAAGTCCTTTATCCATTTTGAGTTTATTTTTGTGCATGGTGTAAGTTAGTGGTCTAGTTTCATTTTTTTTTGCATATATCTGTCAAATTTTCCCAACACCATTTATTGAAGAGACTGTCTTGCTTCCATTATATGCTCCTTTGTCAAATATTAATTGAGCATAGTTTTTGGGTCAACTTCTGGGTTCTCTATTCCATTCACCTATATGTCTGTTCTTGTGCCAGTATCAGGCAGTTTTGAGAATTGTGGCATTGTAATATAGCTTGATATCTAGTATTGAGATTCCTTCTTCTTTGTTCTTCTTTCTCAGGATTGCTGCAGCTATCCGGAGTATTATTTTTTTAAATCACAGTTGAATTTTTGGAGAGTTCATTCTAGGTCAGTGGTTCTCAACCCATTTGGGGGTCAAATGACCCTTTGACAGGGGTCACCTAAGACCATCAGAAAACACAGATATTTACATTACGATTCATTAACAATAGCAAAATTACAGTTATGAAGTAACAACAAAAATAATTTTATGGTTGGTGGTTACCAAAACATGAGGGACAGTATGAAAGGGCCGCGGCATTAGGAAGGTTGAGAACCACTGTTCTAGGTCTTTGAAATGTGCCATTGGTATTTTAATGGGAGTGCATTGAATCTATAGATTGCTTTGGTTCATATGGACATTTTAATGATTTTGATTCTACCAATCCAGGAACATGGTATGTTCTTCCATCTGTTTATGTCTTCCTCTGTCTCTTTTTTTCAGTGTCTTGTAGTTTTCTTTGTACAGGTCTTTTACCTCCTTAGTTAAGTTTATTCCTAGGTATCTTAATTTTCTTGGGTACAGTGGTAAATAGGATTGTTTTTTAAAGCTCTCTTTCTGTATGTTCTCTATTGATGTATAAAATGCCATAGTTTTCTGGGTATTACTTTTTGTATCCTGCTACATTGCTTCCAGCAAACAAAAGCCTGAGGCCAGACGGCTTCACAGGGGAGTTTTACCAAACATTCAAAGAGAATTAAAACATATCCTTCTCAGACTATTCCAAAAAATCAAGAAGAAGGAACACTTCCAAGCTCCTTCTATGAAGCCAGCATCACCTTAATACCAAAACCAAATAAAGACAACACAATGAAAGAGAATTACAGGCCAGTATTCCTCATGAACATATATGCCAAAATCCTCAACAAATTCTAGCAAATTGTACCCAGTAGTACATCAGAAAGATCATACACTATGATCGAATAGAGTTTATCCTGGAGATGCAAGGATTGTACAATATCTGCAAGTCAATAAACATGATACATCACACAAACAAATTGAGAGATAAAAATCACATAGTCATATCAACTGATGCAGAAAAGGCATTTGACAAAATTCAATATCCTTTCTAGATAAAAACCCCCAGCAAAATGGGAATAGAGGGACCATATCTCAACAGGATAAAATCTATATATGACCAATCTATAGCCAATATCATACTCAATGGGCAAAAACTAAAACCATTTCACCTAAAAACAGGAACAAAGGGATGCCCACGTTCACCACTACTGTTTGACATGTTCTGCTAATACCTTGATGATTTCAGCATCTATGTTCTTCAGGGATATTGGCCTGTAATTTTCTTTCTTTGTCTTATCTTTATCTGGTTTTGGAATTAGGATAATGCTAGTTTTGTAAAATGCACTTGGAAGTCTTCTCTGTCTGGGTTTTTTTTAGAACACATAGACCTATAGCTGTAAGTCAAATAAATGACTTTTCAAACAAAAAAAGATACTAAATTCAGAATCAGGTTTCTTATTTTGTGAATTTTGGTGGGATGTTGAGTCCTCTTTCTAATGCCATTATCCTCCCTAATTTGATGATGTTTTTAAGCCTTGTTTGAGAGCTATTATAGATTTCTTTAATATAGAAAAATCTCCTTTGGAAGGGATTATTTTTATTCACTTTATCCAATATTTATATTTTACAAATAAAAATGTTACTGCTTGTAGTTAGGTGTCTGTGGGTATGTAATTGAAAGACACAATAGTTTTCCATAAATGTATAAATAATGAAACTCCCTAGAAGTAATTTTCAAATGCTGTGTTAGCACAAAATTTAAGTTATGAACTTATTATTCAAAGATCATTTGTCTTAAATATCACAATTTAGGTCATATGGTAAATGTGTTGATTACTGATCCCTGTTTTCCTTTTTAGTTCTTTCCATGTATTTGTAATATATTCATTATATGAGAATCCCTTTATTGAAGTACAGAATATGGGTTCTTTGTTCTTGACTGTCCTTCACTGAAGCAGTTTAATGTTGTTTTTCTTTAGAATCTCACCATGTATATTCTTAACTCTGATCTTTTTTTTCTTTTTCAATTCCACAGACATTTATTGAATACTTACTACTCACATAGGAAACCATCAATTAAAAAGTATGAAATAGGCCTGGATTCATGGTTCAAAGGTTGAGTGTTGACCTATGAAACAAGGTTAGATTCCAGGTCAGGGCACATGCCTGGGTTTCAGGCTCAATCCTCAGAGTGGGGCGTGTAGGAGGCAACTAATCAATGATTCTCTCACATCAGTAATCTTTTTACCTCTCTCTTTTTCCCTTCTTCTCATAAATCAATAAAAAAAATTAAAAAAAGTAAGAGATAGATGCCCATTTAACATTCTTTGTATAGCCGAAACCGGTTTGGCTCTGTGGATAGAGCATCAGCCTGTGGACTGAAGGGTCCCAGGTTCGATTCCGGTCAAGGACATGTACATTGGTTGCGGGTGCATCCCCAGTGAGGGGCGTGCAGGAGGCGGCTGGTCAATGTCTCTCTCTCTCATTGATGTTTCTAACTTTCTATCCCTCTCCCTTCCTCTCTGTGAAAAATCAATAAAATCTGTTTTAAAAATATATTAAAAAAATATTCTTTATATAAATTTTTAGAATTCTATAGGTGAAAGTAGTTTAACTATAGGATAACTCAGGAGAAAGATTGCATTTATAGATTATGCATATTTATAGACTATGGTTTGAATAAATCTATTTTATTTGGAAATTGTCTAAATTACACAATTTTCACCCCAAAGGGATAATTATCACTAGCTAAAAGTGATAATTCCTCCCTTGTACTGAAACAAAACAAAATTTACCTCTCATCACACCATATTTGTGTTA
>JAAGEH010001064.1:0-15493 GCA_011751065.1 Lasiurus cinereus
CCCCCTATCCTGTGCACGAATTTTGTGCACAGGGCCTCTAGTCATATATAATCTGTATTACATTAAATATGATAGATACTTATATTTCATATTACTTATTTAGGTTATGTGATTATAATTACCTTGCATATATTATAGTAGATAAAATATGTTATATAATGGACATCTCTTTTTTTTTTTCTTACAAGGAAGGGCCTCATGAAAGGGCAAAAGTGCCGAGGAAGTCCTAACACGGCCCGGGCAAACGTTTCCTGCGCAGGGCCACTGGTCAATGTGTCAGGCGTGGGGCCAGTGGCTCTGCCGGAGTGAACTCTGCCCTGGAAACTGCGAGCGGCGTCACCGCCGTGCCAGATGGCGGGGCGGGGCAGCTCGGCTCTGTTGACAAGAACAGCCGGTGGCAGAGCTCGTCCGGGCCAGCCCCGGGCAGTTGTTGCTGGTGAGCTCCAGTCTTTGTTGAATGAACGAATGGACCGGAGGGCGTGGCTGCCAGCTCCCCTCCCTTGTCTGGTGGTTGGGTTTGGGTGGGTGGGTGGGTGGGGTGGACCCGGGGCTGGGGGTCAGTTTTCCCGTCACCCCAGCCCCTGACTGGCTGTGTGACCTCGGGCCAGTGCCAGGCCTTGTCTATAGGACGGAGGCAGCCACCTCCCTTCGCAGGACCCCGGGAGAGAATGGAGTGAAACAGGATACGGAGGGGCCTGGGAGAGGACAAGGCGATCCCCCCCCTGGGCAGCTCGGGGCAGGCACGGCCCGCGTCCCGGAGGCCTGGCAGCCCGGGCTTCGTCACTTTGGCAGAGGGAAGAAGGGGTGGGGGCAGCCAGGAGCGTGACCCGAAACACAAACAGTCCCCAAGAGGGGCCGAAACTGCGGGCCGGGTGAAAACACGCCTGGCAGGTTTTGGTCCTGCCTCCGAGCAGGGCCGGGAAGGTGCCCCAGGCTGGTGTCAGTTGGCAGGAGCTGGCAGTGGCTGGCAGGGCCTGGGCCCTCACGTGCTCCTGGGCGTGCGTCCAGCCCGAGGCGGCCCCAGGTGCCCCAGAGTGCCACTGTGGATCGGCCAGGACATGGGCTCCAGAGCCCGAGGTTGCACCGCAGGAGCCGGCCCCCCAGCCCCATGCAGGGACCACCCCCCCCCCAACCATCTCCAACGCTCTGCAGGGCTGCCCCATGGTCTGGTCAGGCACGCTCTCGTGGGACCCGGGAGCACGTATGAAAGTAGATAATATAGCTCGGCCGGTGTGGCTCAGTGGTTGAGCATCAACCTCTGCACCAGGAGGTCACGGTTCGATTCCCGCCCTGGGGCACATGCCAGGGTGGCAGGCTCAGTCCCCAGATGGGGACATGCAGGAGGCAGCCGATCCATGTTTCTCTCTCATGGATGTTTCTCTCTCTCTATCTCTCTCCTTCCTTCTCTCTCTAAAAGTCAATAGAAACATGTTTTAAAAAAAGAGTTCTCGAGACCGGTTTGGCTCAGTGGATATAGCGTCGGCCTGCGGACTGAAAGGCCCCAGGTTCGATTCCGGTCGGGGGCATGTACCTTGTTTGCGGGCACATCTCCACTGTGGGGCGTGCAGGAGGCGGCTGATCGATGTCTCTCTCTCATTGATGTTTCTGACTTTCTATCTCTCTTCTTCCTCTCTGTAAAAACTCAATAAGATATATTTAAAAAAATAAAAATAGTTCCAGGTCGTGACCTGCACCTTCTTCCCAGGGCCAGAGGACTGTGTCTGAGTCTAACTCTGCCCCGACTTTCTCTGGGACCCTGGGCAAGCCTGGACCTCAGTTTCCCCACCTGGAAAACGAACCAGCTGCTCTTGAAGGCCCCCCACGGTGCTCATTTCCCTTCTTCCGCCCCTCCCTCCTCCGGGCGTCCCAGCGGAGCCCCCAGCCCGGACGGCCCGTGCCGCGTTGCTGGGTGGCCATTTCCAGAGCCGCCACCGCAGCCCTGCGCGGTGGTCTCCCATCAAAGACCCCGCCGTGGCGGCTCAGTCCCCCACGTCCTGTTACCGGACCTTCTGTTGGCTCCCGTTGTCCCCGCTGCGAGCAAAGAACAATAAACATTTCGGCGTGCAAAGCCTTTCTTTCCCCTGCTTTGAAAAGAGACTTCCTCCGTATCGATTCCCAAACGGCTCCACGCGTGTGTGAATCTGAGCGGGAGCACGTGTGTGCAAGGCCTCTCGTTTGTGGCCAGTTCTCAGGGAGGTGAGGAGCGGGTGGGGGGCTGGGGCTGCTCATCAGGGAAAGCAGCCGACCCCGGGGATGGCCTGTCTGCGCCTCCGGAGCCCTCACTCCACTGCTAGGCAGTGTGTGACCAGGGACCAGTCTCCTCTGCCCCTGGAGCCCCAGACTTGGGCCATAAAGATCTTGATTGAGTGACAGTTGTACTGGATGATGTTGTTTTCGGGTACAGACACAGAAATGCCAAGTCAAACTGGATGGACCAAAGAGTGTTTATTTTTATTATTTTTTTAAAAATATATTTTATTGATTTTTTTTTACAGAGAGGAAGAGAGAGGGATAGAGAGTTAGAAACATCGATGAGAGAGAGACATCGATCAGCTGCCTCCTGCACACCTCACACTGGAGATGTGCCTGCAACCGAGGTACATGCCCTTGACTGGAATTGAACCTGGGACCCTTCAGTCCGCAGGCCGATGCTCACTGAGCCACACCGGTTAGGGCTATTTCGCTGCTGCTTAGCAGCAGCTCTGCAGACTGAACGCCCATCTTACAGCAAAGGTGGAGGCTCACTCAGAGCGTTCCCAGGCGGAGCTGGGCCCCGGATTTCTAAGCCCCGTCAGGACTTGCTCTGACTCACTTCACTGCCCCTTCTGTGACGCCCCGTTCCTGTTCGAAGGCCTGCCTCCCCCCCTCCCACTCTCCACCGCACCCCAGAAATGAAGCTCTGCTCCCCGAACCCATCCTCCGTGGGTGACATTATCTGCACTCAGTTGTCTGCGGAATGTCTCCTCTCCATCACGAACCAAATGGGAGGCTCTGGTGAGGGACTGGGTGTGTGGGGGGGAGGTAGGGGGACAGGTGGGGAGAGGGAGGACAGGGGAAGAAGCCGATAGACAGCAGCAGGGCCTGGTGGGAGGGCCGGGGATCTCTAGGCCTGGCACACAGCCGGCAGAATCCTCCTCCTGGGACCAGCGTGGCTCCAGAGACCTGGGAACACCGAATGGAGCCCCTCGTTCGGGCCTCAGTTTACCCATCCGTACACAGGGGCTGGGGCTGAGGACTTTCTAGCTCTGCATCTCGTGAAATAACCAAGTCATTTAAGAGTTCCTCACACTATAAAGAGCTCCTGCAAATCAATACGATGAGATACCCCAAGAGAAAACCAGGCAGGCAACCCTCCCATAAAAAATAATCCCCAAATGGTTAACCATTGACAAGGGAGGAAGTTTCAACTCAGCAGCAACCAGCGGACTGCAAGGCAAACCAACAAAGCAACACGACTTTCACTGATAACGATGACCTCAGGCCAGGTTGTGGGGGGCAGGACGGGCATTCGACCACTTGGGGGAGGAGCAAAAACAGGTGCTACTTTCTGGAGGGTAATTCCTCATGTAACAAAAGCCTTAGCACCTTGTGGGCGGGTGACCCCACTTCAGTTCCCCTTCCAGGACTCTCTCTGAAGGCAAGAATCATGGAGAGATGTACAAAGGTAGCTTCGCAAAAGATGCAGTAGCTGGAGAAACATTCTTTTTAAAAAATATATATTTTATTGATATTCTACAGAGAGAAAGGGAGAGGGATAGAAAGTTAGAAACATCGATGAGAGAGAGACATCAATCAGCCGCCTCCTGCACGCCCCCTACCCGGGATGTGCCCGCAACCAGGATACATGCCCCTGGGACCCTTCAGTCCGCAGGCCGACGCTCTATCCACTGAGCCAAACCGGTTTCGGCAAGAGAAACATTCTTAAAATCATAGCTCATGCCCCCTTCTCCGCTACCCCTTAAAATACTCAGATGGTTTCTTGTCAGGCTGAGAATACACCCAGCTCCTGACCCAATAGCCTGGTCCTGCACCCGTGCTTTCTCTCTCCCCCTCACCCCCTTGGCACCCTGCTGTCTGCTTTCTGTTCCTCAAACAGGCCAGGCCTGGCCCAGCCTCAGGACCTTTGCACTGGCGGCTCCCTCTGTCCGGAGGCTCCTCTCCCTTACAGAGCAGCCCCATGAGGGAGAGAGAGGGTCCCTGTGTGATTCACTGCTGGATCCTCGCCTGACCCCTGACGTCCATGGATGCTCGCCGAATAAATGAACAGCTAAGAGCACGAGCTTTGGGGTCAGGAGAAGGGGTGGGCTGGAGTTCAGCCTCCATCACTGATTCGCTGTGTGACCTTGAGCAAGTTCCTCCACCTCTCTGAGCCCTAGGCTCCTCCCTCCCGTGGGAAGTGCAAACAGAAGACCTGTCCTACGGGGTTCTGATCAGGATTTACTACTGGAAACCCTATCAGACCTGGTGCAGAGAGAGCCCTGGAGGACTAGTGATGATGATGGATGTTTCCAAGATATCATCTGTGACGGTCCTGCTGGGGGGCGAGGAAGCCCCTCGTAGGATGAGTCCACCAATGGGATGTTGTAGAAAACAACCTGTGGACACGAAAGGGGCTTAGAGATAACTGTTGAGCCTGGCTGGCATGGCTCAGGGGTTAAAGTGTCGACTTATGAACCAGGAGGTCATGGTTCAGTTCTCGGTCAGGGCACATGCCCGGATTGTGGGCTTGATCCCCAGTGTGGGGCGTGCAGGAAGCAGCCGATCCATGATTCTCTCTCATCATTGATGTTTCTGTCTCTCTCCCTTCCTCTCTGAAATCAATAAAAACATATTTTTTAAAAAAAAGATTCACTGTGTTCACCATCCTGGGAATGGGACGCATGCTGGTAATAATTCAGGCAGCAGACAGAGAAAAAAACCTTCGATACTTCACATTTCTCATCCATGCTATATTAAATGAAAAAGGCATGACTGCAATGAACTCACGTTTAACAAATAAAATAGGTTAATATATACTCGTAAGGGGAAGCCTGTGGGATTTACAATAACACGTTAAGGTAGAGAAGAAGAGAGGATAGAAATTGCTGGCATTTTCAGAGTCATTCGCTTCCTGTGCTTCCCTCATTGGCCAACACGTGTTACCATCTGCAACCTGACAGTTAATGGAGGCCCCGTGGCCCCCCCCCCCGCCCCCATCTGGCTCCTTGCTTCCCAGGCCTCTGGAGGAGATCAAGTGTCCTGCGTGGCCTTAGGGCCTAAGGCTTAGGCAGCTGGGGTGTGTGTCAGGACCCCAGAGTGAGCCCGGCTCTTAGTGAACGTCCAGGATGGAAGAGATTGGTGCCTGGTGCTCCTGGGACTGGGCTGTGTCCGGAGAAGAGTCCTCGACTGGCAAGAATGCGTTAAGCTAAACACGCACCTGGGTACCCTGGGCAACAGTCGGGATAAACGTTTTTGTGTTTTTTTTAAATATATTTTATTGATTTTTTACAGAGAGGAAGGGGGAGGGATAGAGAGTCAGAAACATCAATGAGAGAGAGACATCGATCAGCTGCCTCCTGCACGCCCTCCACCGGGGATGGGACCGCAACCAAGATACATGCCCTTGACCTGAATCAAATCCAGGACCTTTCAGTCCACAGGCTGACGCTCTATCCATGGAGCGAAACCGGTTTTGGCAAGGGATAAATGTTTTAAAATAACCAAAACCGAGTCACGTAGGCTTAAGAAAAAAAGGGGGAGTTTATTGGTACGTGTAACTGAAAAACCCAAGCCATAGGGCTTCAGGAAAGGCTGGATCCAGGCGCTCAAACGGTGCCTTCTAGAATCTTCAGGGCTCCGTTTCCCCCTGTCCTGGCTCTGCTCTGAGGCAGGCTCTCTCTGAATGGTGGCAGGATGACCCATCAGCAGCTCTAGGCTCATGTCCCCCATAGCTCAGCCCAGACATAGGCCCTCTCTTTCCCCAAAGCTCCAGAAAAAGTCGCCAGGAGATCCTGATTGGCGAGACTTGGGTTTCCTGCCCACCCCTGAACCATGCTCTGGGTGCTGATTGGCTGGCTCTGGTTCATAAGATTCCCCCGGCCACCAGTCGGATGGGGTCCGCTCTCCCAGGTGCCCTGGAAGGAGCGGGAACCAGGAGTTGTCCTCCTGGGACATTAGAGGGGTCTGTTCCCGGAGGGTGGGGGCCCCTCTCTGCAATGTGTGGAAGCAAAAAACGCCCTTTATCGGGAATGTGGGGTCCATCAGAACACCACACCCGGTGCTCAGCTCTGCTGGAGAGAAGGCCCCACGTGGGGAGGGCGGTTGGGGGTGTGGAGGGAAGCCTGGCCTGGGGAGCAGGAGACACGTTCAGGGCCAGCGCCCAGGCCTGAGGACCCCCATCTGCCAAGGGGGCGGAAGCGGTGCAGCCACAGGCTGGGGCGGCGCTGGGTATTTTTGGAGGAGATTACCGGCCCCAGCTGCCCCTCCCTCCCCACCGACACGGGATGGTCTCCTAAGGGCAGCCTGAGGCGCGCTGGCCGGGCTGGGATATCGTTTTTCCGGGAGGGAGCGGCCTGTGAGCCTGGCCGTCGGCAGAGCTGGGCGGCTATTTCTGGCCCAGACCGAGGTGGGTGACCGCTGGGGGTGGAGGGTGTCAGCACGCTGGGGTGCGGGGAAACCTGAGCTGGGCCTCCTGCCCAGGGAGGGCCGGGGAAGGAGGGCTGGAGCTGCGGCTGGCGAGGGGCCGGGCCGGGCAGGCCCTGATCCCCCCTCTCCCCCACGGGGTCGGCAGGAAGAGGCCGAGGCAGCTGCGAGAGGAGCTGGTGGGACTTGAAGGTCCCTCCTCCCCGCACCTGTCCCCCGGCTGGTGACCTTTGACCCCCATGCCACACCCCGCCCTGGGGAGAAAGGCCAGGCGGGGATACCTCCTCCTCCTCGGTGCCCAAGGGTCCCTGCCCCTAAGACAGAGACAGAGTAACACATCTCTCTTCCCCGGGGCGAGGGCCCATCTGAGTGTTTACCAGCACCCGCTCCATCAAGCCTCCCCGCTGCGGGAATCAGGTGTGGCTCCTGGCCGCCTAGGGAGGGAGAATCTCAGCCAGGTGAAGTGACTCGCCCAAGGTCACACAGCCTGGGCGCGAGGCGGCCACCGTCAGCACCACCGGGGCGCTGGGAAGGCCGGGCAGGCGCGGCTCCAAGGTCAGGTATGGCCCGAGTTGAGGTTACGGTCAAGTTCATCACAGAACCAGTTTAAAGATGCAGGCTCCCATTGAATGCTGTTTACAGCAGGCCATCCAGCTGGGGCTGCCAGTGTGTGTGTGTGTGTGGGGGGGGAAGGGTTGTGTATGACCGGCTGGACACAAAAGTGCTGGGTGAGCCAGAGGGAGGGAGGGAGGGAGGGAAGCCGTAATCCGGGCCTTCGAAGGATCTGCGGGGAAGGGTATTCAAGCAGGAGGGAACAGCATATGCAAAGTCCCCGAGGCAGGCACGCGCAGGGGACCCGTGGGACGGGCCGGCAGCCTGGCGGGGGGCCTCTGCCAGTGCTCTGTGGGTCCTGAGGTCGCTTGAGCAATGGGCTGAGGCGGGTGGGGCTTTGCCCTGGACGTATCTGGAGGCCTGGAGGTCCCAGCGCTTGCTGGAATCTCGGAGGGCGGGGAGTTGGGGGGTGGGGGCTGGGCTGACCTCTACCCTTTGCGTGATTTCACGGGTTGGGAAGCAAAGCCTGGGGACCTGGGGCCCCAGAGGCGGGCCTGGAGGCCGAGCAGGGGCAGAAGCCTACATGGAGGAGTCCCACAGCCCGGGCGGCTGAGGATGGGCAGGAAGCCGGCCAGGCCTGGGCGAGAGCCGCCAGAGAATGGCCTCTGTGTGCGCCACAACAAAAAGGCTTTTCTGCCGCCTCCGAGGGGGAGGAAGCGGCCGGCCGGGGCCCTGCCCCAGCCTGAAAGGAGGCTCTGTTGGTGGCCCGGGGGTCCTCCAGGCCTAGAATGTGTGGGGAGGGACGGCCAGGGTGGCTCAGTGGTGGGGCGTCTGTCTCAGGGTGGGGAGGCATTGGGCTGCCGCGAAGTCGGTCCCTGTAGGTTCTGCTCCCCCGGCACCGCCATGTCCTTGCTGTGTGACCTTGGGCCAGTCACTTCACCTCTCCGAGCCCCACGGTTCTCACGAGCAAAATGTCAAAGTGGGGGAGCATGCGCATCGACGGAGGCCGCCAAATGCCGGGCACTGTCGCCACCGTCCTCTGCTCAGCTTCCCAGCAGCGGCTGGCCCGGGGCAGGTGGCTTTACCCTCCCACTGAGGTTGGAGTTTGCAGAACTCCGGCTGAAGCCACACCTCCAAGCTGTGCAAACGCAGAGGGAAAGGAGTCGGAAGAAAACCCTGTCAGGACTGGCGGGGGGAGTTGATGGGACTCACCACCTTCCCCTTTCTCTTTCTCTGTAGTGTCTTCGGTGTCTTACTGGGGAATCAGCAAAATCTAAAGCAGTGGTTCTCAACCTTCCTAATGCCACGACCCTTTAAGACAGTTCCTCATGTTGTGATGACCCCCAACCATAAAATCATTTTTGTTGCTACTTCATCACTGTAATTTTGCAACTGTTAGGAATTGTATCTGTGTTTTCCAATGGTCTTAGGCGACCCCTGGGAAAGCATTGTTTGACCCCCCAACGGGGTCGCGACCCCCAGGTTGAGAACCGCTGATCTAAAGGGACAAAAGGTGCGGAAGGGATGGGGACTGCGAGTTGAGGTTACAGCCAAGTTCATCAAAAAACCATGCTGGGGCAACGGGACATCGAGCTGGGGCTGCCAGTGGGTGGGGGGGTGGAGAGGGGTGGGGGTGACTGGCTGGGGTACTCCACCCATCCCTTCCCAGAGAACTCCTTCACACAGCCAGGCCCAGAGGGACGGGGCAGGGGCTCCAGAAATGAGCTGGCTGTCCCTCGGGCCACGGGGTTTCTTTAAGATCTCACCAAAGAGCTGGGGGGGCGGGCGGCCCCTCAGGCGGTTTCCTGCCGGGCTGATCCCTCTGCCAAGTCTCCCTGAGAGGCCCTTCCTCCTCTCCCTGCGCCCCCCACGGCCCCCCACCTGTCCGGCGACCTCGGGCTTCTGGGTGACCCTGAGGTCTCAGCAGAAGGCAGACCTGGGGCGGGGTCCTGTGGCTTCTGCCACAAAACACTTCAAGATGGGAGTCTTCCCTGGACCCCCAAGACCCCCAGCCCCCTCCCCCCCCCAGGTCCTGGTGTGGGGCGCACAGTTTCCACACTTAGCCTGCCGGGCTTTGGGGCTTTCCAGGGCCAGCATTTCCCACCCACTCTCAGCCAGTTTTCAATACAAAGAGAGGAAAGGGTGGGGTCATGGGGGCTGGGGAGGGGTGTCAGCTGCGGGGGAGGGTGGAGCCCGCAACAGGTTGAAGGACACTGTCCCAGGAGTTGTGGGACCCACTGCAGCTGATCGCTGCATTCCTGGGGGTGCAGGCTGCTGCCATAGGCTGGCCCCGGAGACAGACGGGGCTGGGTGTGGGGGGGTCCCAGGCTGACGGAGACCTGAGGGCTGGCCCTGCTGGTCCCCTGCTCTCCTGGTACCGCCTGCACCCAGCCCGGGGCGGGCGAGCCTTCTTGCTTCTTCAAAGATGCCAGGGCAGACTGGGGGTGCCCCTTGCCCTCCAAGCAGAGCAGGTGAGGGGGACATTTGGCATCCACAGTAGCATCGCTTCCCATTCCTCCTGGACCAGGCCTGATGGGTGCAGGCCTCCAGGGTGCGCGGGGTGCGGGAAGCTGGCCCACCCTTTCTCGCCAGGAATGAACGAGGCATCCTCCCCACTCCTTCCGGTCCCACCCCCACCCCCAGCCCCCCCCACCAACCAGCCACCGAGAGCAGCTGCCTCTCCCTCTTACCCCAGCCCCTCCCTCCTAGGAGGGAGACCCACAGAGCTGGGTGCAAGGCCTTTAAGCAGTGGTTCTCCACCTTCCTAAGGCCGCGACGCTTGCATACAGCTCCTCATGTGGTGGTGACCCCCAACCATGACATTTTGCTACTGTGATGCGTCGTGATGTCAATATCTGCATTTCCCGATGGTCTTAGGCGACCCCTGTGAAAGGGTCGTTCGACCCCCAAAGGGGTCGTGACCCACAGGTTGAGAACCACCGCCTTTAGGTGTGGGAACAAGTCCCCCCACCCCCCCCACGGACTCTACCTGGTCACCTGTCGCCCCTCCAGCTGTAAGCTCTGGCCCAAGGCTGCTGACAAAAGAGGCCACACTCGCCGGCCGTTTGGTTTAATCAGTGCAGGTTATTTACAGAAAGACACATGGGGTGGACACGGACCCCCGTCCCCCCGTGGCTGGCTCTCCGCTCTCAGGATGGAGGGGGCGGAAGTGGCTGAACCGGAATTTGGGGGCCAGCCCAAGCTAACCGCTGCCCGCGCGGCGGGCCTCGGGATTCGGGGGGGTGTGGGGGGGCAGACCGCGGTCAGGGCTACGGAAAGCAGACGGGGGAGAGCCGGCTATACAGTACCATTGCCCACAGCAGTCTCACCTCCACCCGGCTCCGGGAGAAGAGAAGGGAGCAGCTCGCCCTCAGGGCTGAGCCCAGGAGCCTCCAGGCCCCCGTGACCCCTGCTGGCTTCCCCCCCCCCCCCCGCAGCCTGGGGAGACAGGGAGCTACAGGGGAGAAACCCCCTCCAAGCCTGGGGCGTGCTGGCGGTGGGGACCCACACAGGTGGGCATGCTCTGTGACAGACACCCAGCACCCCAGCCTGGGGACCCAGCAGCCCCCTCTCTCCCAGGAGCCTGAGGCGGGTGGGGTTCCGAGGCCTCTGAGGAGGGAGGTGTGGGTGAGAGGGGATGGGGCCCAGGTGGGTCCTACAGCTCAGAGAGAAGGCAGACGGGGGCTGCAGGCCCAGCCGGGGCGGCGAGGCTCCTGGCTGGAGGGGCCTTGGCAGACACCCTTTGGTCCTTGGTAAGGCGGGCCCAGAGCCCCTTCTCTAGGCAGACGAGGAGGGGTGGGCTCAAGGGGGACGTGGAAGCTGGGGGCCGCTGGCCGCTCTCCGGCCAGGGGCGGGGAGGCTTCTTAGGCACAAGGAGCGCGGGCTAGTGGGGTTCTGAGAGGTTGGTTGGGAAGGAACCAAACTCAACGTGGACTCTCGGCCAGGGTCACCTCCCCGCGCTGTCCCCCTGACCTGGGGTGGCCCTGGCAGCGCACCCCCACTGAGCTGTTCCTAAGGCAGAGAGAGGGAGGTGGGCCGAGACCCAGGGAGCTCCTGGTCGGGCCTGGGGCTCAGGCTGCGCTCCCCACCTGCATCTTCTGACCATCCCCGCCTCAGCTGGCGTGTGGCCTCGCCACAGGTGTGGGGGGGGCACAGGTGGATGAGGGGCCTCATTCCCGGTAGATGGGGAGCTAACCTCCACTCAGAAAGCTCCCCCCCCCTGCCCTGAGGGGCTGGCCCCGGCCAGGCAAGGAGAAACCGATGCTCAGTGGGTGTGCAAAAACAGAACAACGAAACCCGGGCATAAATAAACAAGGGGGGCAGGGCTGGCAGGGATGTTGGAGGGCCTGGGGCAGGGGGGGCCCCCAGCCTGGGGGCTGAGGGAGTCCCGGGAGGAGGCTCTGGCCGCCGGTGGGTGGGGGGGGACCCCAGGAAGCCGTCTCCGAACCACAGGCGCCGCCAGCCGGCCCTAGCACCTAGCACCGCGAGCGGCAGCCGCCGCTCAGACCCACTCCTGCAGGGAGCGCTTGCAGTAGAGGAGCATGCGCGGCGCGCCCTTGCGCTGCATCTGCACCAGCGCGTAGGTGAGGCCCAGGATGCACAGAAGCAGCAGCAGCGGGGGCACCAGCACCATCGCCATGTTCACCGTCCGCGTCACCTCCTCCATCTGCACCACCACGCGGCTGCCCCCGTCCTCCTGGTCCGGCCGGGTGTCCTCGTGGCCCCCGTCACCCGCCCCGCCCGCCCCGGGCTCGGCACCCGCGTCGTCGGGGTCGGGGTTGAAGGGCGGACGGGCCACGTCGGGCCACCGGGGTCCCGGCTCTTCGCAGCCCATGAAGTCCCGCAGGATGGACTTGGGGTAGCCGGGTTCCATCCGCAGGCGGTCGTTGTCGAACTTCCAGTATCGGGTGCCTTTGTAGAAGTAGGTGTAGGCTGCGGGGCAAGCAGGCGGGAGAGGAGGGGGGCGGTCAGAGAGGGGGGCCCGTCACCCGCCGAGACCCCCGCGGAAGGCCTGGACCGGCTGAAGGGGCCCTGGCTTTCAACACCCTCCGGGGGTCATGGCCGGTGTGGCTCGGCGGATAGAACACCGGTCTGTGGTCCGAAGGATCCCCACGGGTTCGATTCCGGTCAAGGCCACGTTGTACCTCGGTGGCAGGCTCAATCCCGGCCCCAGTTTGGGAAGCAACCAATCGATGTGTGTGTCTCTCTCTCTCTCCCTTCCTTCCACTCTCTCTAAAAATCACTGGGAAAATATCCTCAGGTGAAGATAGGGACAAAACCACCTCTTTTACTTGCTTCCTTCCCTGAGCATTTTCAGATCTGCCTCCACCCAATTACAGGTGCCCTTGACCCAAACTCTGCAGAAAAGGGCAGGGTTTGTGGTCAAGGTCACCTGTGCTTCCTGGTGGGGCTGACACTGACTTAGGGCAGTGCAGGGGGCAGGAGGCGGCAGTGAGGGGACCCTGTCCTCGGTGTCCCAGATCTGGCTTCACCCCACAGGAGCCCGGAGACCGGCCAGCGTCTCGCTCAAGGCCACACAGCCCGCCTGCAGCGGACCTGGAGCGGAGCCCAGCCCGCCTTGGCCCGGCTCTCTGGCCTTGGGCATCTTGCCACGTCCCATCAGCCCCAGGAAGGGCCAGAATCCTGGGGTGAGTCTACGCTCTGCTGAGGGCGGCGGCGGAGGGACGGCATCACGTACAGAAGTAGGGTGATCGCCGGAGCCCTCGCCAAGCCCAAAGGGGACCTCAGAACCAGGGCTGTGGCTCTCGTAAGCTCGCCGGAGGCCACCCTGCAGAAGGGAACGCCACAGCTCCCGGTCGCTCCCTCCGTTATAAGGACAGAGACCTGGCTTCCCTGCCAGGTGGGTGTGTGAGCACCTGGAAGGAGAGCCAGATCTCTGTCCTTATAACGGAGGGAGCGACAGGGAGCTGTGGCTTTTTTTTGTTTTAAAATATATTTTATTGATTTTTTACAGAGAGGAAGGGAGAGAGATAGAGTTAGAAACATCGATGAGAGAGTGACATCGATCAGCCGCCTCCTGCACGCCCCACAGTGGGGATGTGCCCGCAAGCAAGGCACATGCCCCCAACCGGAATCGAACCCAGGACCTTCCAGTCCGAAAGCCGACGCTCTATCCATTGAGCCACACCCGTCTCGTCTACAGCTGTGGCTTTTAAGGCTTGTCTGTCTCCCAACCCACCGCTCCGAGCCAGGCTCGAGGCTCCCGCAGGCTGCCTGGCGAGCAGGGCAGTTCTGAGTGCCCGTTCTGGACACGGGCGGGCCTGGGTGGGGCTCCCGACCCCACCACTTCCTCACTGTGGGGCCCTTTATTCCAGCTCCGTGGAGGAGTGTGTCCGCCTGTAAACTGGGGTGGTGAGGCCCTAGGGAGGACCAGGAGGGTCATGCGCTAGAAGCTCCCAGCAGCTCCCCCCGACACACGTCCTCACCACGTCTGACAGCTGGGACAAGCCCCACCCCCTGTGGGTGAAGTGGGGTGGCCAGTGCTGGACCGGCTGCAGGGTGCTGGCCTGGGTACCTGCGTCGTTGCTCAGGAAGGCCCCTCTGGGGGAGACGGGGATCCCCTGCCACACACTGATGGGCTTAGGGTAGCCGGGGTCTCCGCGCTGTGTCTCCTCGTTGAAGCGCCAGTACCTGCGACCGAAAGCACAGACTGTGGGCCCGCTGGGCCTGGCGTCCGGTCCCCGGGGGTGGGGGTGGGGGGGGGGAAGGGGGTTCCTCTGTGGGAGCAGGGGCAAGTTCCCGGTGGGGAGGGCGCTCACCTGTCCTCCTGGAAGAAGAAGGTGTGGCCCGTGGGCTCCCACCAGATGGCGGTGTCGATGCGGTCGTAGGGGATGCCCAGGCCGTAGCTGGTCAGCGGCTGTGGGTAGCCGGCCTCCAGGTTCGCTTCTCGGAAGAGCCAGTAGCGGTCGCCTGGGAGGGGAGCGGGAGGCGGTGAGAGCGAGTGGCGGGTGATGGGGTGGGTGGGTGGGGGCAGAGGAAGGTTATTCTGGGCCCACAAAGCCATTCACATCCACTCATTACACACGTGCACACACGTGCACACGTACACACCCTCATACACAGGACAGGCACTGACACCCACGACAACACACAATGCAACGTACCCTTGTGACACCCTCATTTACATATGAGTACACGCATGTCCCCGCTCACACCTGCACACACGCCACAGCCAGTCACACTACATCTAAGGGCCTGTGTTCCCCTGGGAACATTCACCCCAGCCATTCTTGTAGAGAAGAGCTTCCCGCCTGGCCTCTGGGTCTGAGGCTGTTCCCTGGAGCCCCCCACCACACGGCCCGGGGCTCCCCACTTTGGTTTGGGCCCAGCCCTGTCCTGTGGGATCTGCTGTCTCACTGAAGCTGGGAGGGTGGGGGGTCCTGGGACACAGGTGCTGCCCAATGGGTGCCAGACCCTTCGCTCTCCTCCTCCTCCTCCCCCCACTCGGCCCCGCCCACCACCCAGCTCACCTTTGAAGAAGACAAAGCGGCCGTCCTGGCGCTCGTAGGCAGCACTGATGTCACTGGGCAGGCCTCGCCAGAAGTGCCCGATGGGCATCGGGTAGTTGTCCAGGACACGGTTGTGCCGGACCCGCCAGAACCAGCGGCCCTGGGGAGGCGGGGGTGTGAGTGGGCAGAGCGTGTGCGCTGACTTGGTGGGGGACAGGGACCACCCGGGACCAGTCCTGCCCGGACCGGGGAGGGTCTGATGGAGGAGGCGCTGAGATCCTAAGGGCAGACTGGGGGAGCCCTCGGCGGAAGGGGCAGTGGGGTGGGGGGATGGGGGACAGAGCCCTGGGCCTGCTGTAGGACTCCAGGTGATCCCTCATCCTCATCCCTCATCCCTGGGCTGGGGCTCCTCAGTCTAGTCTCCTGGCGTCCCAGGGCTGCTCGGTGAGGAAATGGGGGTGCTGAGCAGCCTGGGGCGGGGCGGGGCAGGACTCTGGGGTGGGGAGGGGTGCTCTCGGGCTCTGAATCTGGGCCCCGGGGCTGAGGGAGCACGGCCAGGGGCCAGACCTTGAACACGAACATCTCCCCACGCAGCATGGCCACCGTGTCAAAGTCCCCGTCGCAGATGTTGGGGCCATACTGGTCGGGCCGCTCGGTGGCTCGGGGCTGGACTGGGGGGCCTGGCCTTGGCGGCCGGTCCGGCTTCCCGTCTCGGGGTGGAGGCCGGGGGGGCCGGGGGGGCTGATGGTCTGGCCGGCCTGGCCGCCGGGGTGTCACAGTGGGGAGGGGCCGAGTGGGCTGTGGCCGACCGTCCGGGGTACCTGTAGAGTCCAGGGAGGGGGAACAAGAAA
>JAAGEH010001065.1:0-16178 GCA_011751065.1 Lasiurus cinereus
CTTATCTGTATGCATACAAGTCCTTCCACTGATCTCTTACCTCTCACGGCCCCCAACCCTCCCCAGCCTTCCCACTGCTGTTTCACTCTCTGTTTGATGCTTCTCTGCCTCAGTATCTATTTTTGTTCATCAGTTTATAATATTCTTTAATCCATAAATAAGCAAGGTCATGTGGTATTTTTCTTTCACTGACTGGCTTATTTAACTGAGCATAATGCTCTCCAGTTCCATCCATGCTGCTGCAAATGGTACGAGTTCCTTCTTTTCTGGAGCAGCATGATATTCCATTATGTAGATGTACCGCAGTTTTGTAATCTACTCATCTTCTGATAGGAACTGAGGCTGTTTCCAAATCTTAGCTATTGTGAATTGTGCTGCTATGAACATAGGGGTGCATATATCTTTTCTGATTGGTGTTTCTGTTTTCTTTGGATATAGTGGGATTACTGGGTCAAATGGGAGTTCCATTTTTATTTTTTTTGAGGAAACCCTATACTGTTCTCCACAGAGGCTGCACCAGTCTGCATTACCACCAGCGGTGAATGAGGGTTCCTTTTTCTCCGCACCCTCTCCAGCACTTGTCATTTGTTGATTTGTTGATGATAGCCATTCTGATAGATGAGAGGAGGTACCTCATTGTTGTTTTCATTTGCATCTCTTGGATGATTAGTGACTTTGAGCATGTTTTCAGATGTCTCTTGGCCTTCCTTTTGTCTTCTTTAGAAAAGTATCTATTTAGGTTTATTGCCCATTTTTTGTTTGGGTTGTTTATCTTCCTTTCTGTTGTATATGTTCCCTGTAAATGTTGGTGATTAAGCCCTTATCAGTGGCAAATATGTTGTCACCTTGCAAATATGTTGTCCCATGGAGTGGGCTTTCTTGTTGTTTTGTTGATGTTTTCTTTTGCTGTGCGGAAGCTTTTTATTTTATTTTTTTAATTTATTTTATTGATTTTTTTACCGAGAGGAAGGGAGAAGGATAGAGTGTTAGAAACATCGATGAGAGAGAGACATCAATCAACTGCCTCCTGCACGCCCCCTACTGGGGCTGTGCCTGCAACCAAGGTACATGCCCTTGACTGGAATTGAACCTGGGACCTTTTAGTCTGCAGACCTATGCTCTATCCACTGAGCCAAACCGGTTTTGGCCAGAAGCTTTTTATTTTGATGTAGTCCCATTTATTTTCTCTTTAGTTTCTATTGCCCTAGGAGCAGTATCAGTGAAGAAATTGTTTTGGCATATGTCTGAAATTTTGCTGCCTGTGGATGGATCCCTCTAGCATTTTTATGGTTTCCTCTTATATTTAAGTTCTTTATCCATTTTGAGTTTATTTTTGTGTATGGTACAAGTTGGTGGTCTAGCTTCATTTTTTTTGCAAGTATCTGTCCAATTTCCCCAACACTATTTATTGAATAGACTCTCTTGTCTCCATTGTATGGTTTTGCCTCCTTTGTCAAATATTAATTGAGCATAGTCAATTTCTGGGTTCTCTATTCTATTCCATTGTTCTATATATCTATTCTTGTGCCAGTACCAGGCTGTTTTGAGAACAGTGGCTTTGTAGTATAGCTTGATATCTGGTATTGAGATCCCTCCTACTTTGTTCTTCTTTCTCATTATTGCTGCAGCTATTCAGAGTCTCTTTTTATTCCAGATGAATTTTTGGCAAGTTAATTCTAGGTCTATGAAATATGCCATTGGTATTTTAATGGGGAGTACATTGAATCTCTAGATTCCTTTGGTTAGTATGGACATTTTGATGATGTTGATTCTACCAATCCATGAACATGGTATGTTCTTCCATCGGTTTATGTCTTCCTCTATCTCTTTTTTTCGGTGTCCTGTAGTTTTCCGCTTATAGGTCTTTTACCTTCACAGTTAAGTTTATTCCTAAGTATCTTAATTTTATTTGGTGCATTGGTAAATCGGATTGCTTTTTAAGTCTCTCTTTCTGTAAGTTCACTATTGGTGTATAGAAATGCCATAGATTTCTTGACATTAATTTTATATCCTGCTCCATTGCCAAATTCATTTATTAAGCCTAATAAAATTTTAATGGAGTCTTTAGGGTTTTCTATGTACAGTATCATGTCATCTGCAAATAAGGAAAGTTTCACTTCTTTTCCAATTTAGATGCCTTCTATTTCTTCTTCTTGTCTGATCACAATGGTTAGTACTTTCAGTACTATGTCGAATAGCAGTGATGAGAGTGGGCATCAGAGAAGAAGGAAAAAGTTAAGAAGAAACACCGGCACAAAAAATAAAAATGGCTACAAACAAGTACCTTTCAATAATACCTTTACATGTTTATGGACTGAATACTTGAATCAAAAGACATCAAGTGGCTGAATGGATAAAAAAAAATATGACCCATATATATGTTGTCTACAAGAGATCCACCTCAGAACAAGGGACTCACACAGACTGAAAGTGAAGGGATGAAAAATATCTCCCTGTTTCAAATCTTGCAGAAAATAGATCCCATGTAAGATTAGGGAAATGTTGTCAGAGGAAAGAAAGCTTTCACATTCTTTCTCTCTTCTCCAGCCAGACTTAGGTAAGTTGCAAAGGATTCACTCTTTATGCAGAGGGATAGAGCCCGATGTTTGTGAGTCCTGACCTATCTTTTGAGGGCATCTGATTTCACATATGTCAATGATCATATTGTCACTATGATCTCTTATCACTTTTACTCAAGTCTCATTTATTTGTGATTTTTATTTTTTTCTGGTTATGTTGCCCAATCAACTCTTTTGGTCCCAGAGTCCTTCTTTTTATCACTTGAGATACATTTTGGAGTAGTAGAAAAAAGTGAATTAACTGACTCATGGTCAGCTGCAAGGAGTTCACCCATGTGAGCTTTGGACAAATCCAGACCAGTGGTTCTTGTCCTATCTCTGCCACTTATTAGCTGTGTGAACTCAGGTACAGTAGCAAACTCTGTGAGCCTCAGGTTCTGCATTTATGAAGGGGTTTTGCTAAGCTCTGTCTTGTAGGGCTGGTGGGTTAGGGTGAATTATGTGTATAGTGCCTGGGACAGTGTCTGGAATACATTGAGATTTTTCACAATGTCTGATAGGTTTCTGATTAGGATGATTTCAACCCCTCAATATACCACTCACGTTGAAACCTTTTTGAAAATATCCATGAGATATCAGAGAATATGTGTCCTTCTAGGTTATGGAACTCCAAATATGTCCAATTGATCTATTTACAAAGTAAATCCCCCTCCAAACCATTAAATCATTATTTGCGTGCATGGGTGTTTTCCCAGTTGAATACAACTCAAATCTTCTAGAATTGGGTTCAAAGACTAATTCTTTTTTCTGATTTGGCAGATGGTTAAAGCAAATCTCCCCTATCTTCATTCATTGCACCATCATCTTAGTCTACATCTCTCTTAGAGTTTACCAAATTACAACAGCAACAATGACCAAAAGATTTTGAATGTCATTTTAATAGAATGGGCTCTGACTCCCTAACCTACAGGAAAGAGGGTCAGCCCAATATCTGCCCAGTTTCCAGTCATAGATTATCATGTTTTTTCCTTAGAAATGCCCTGAAGATGATGTGCATCAAACACTCACTCTGTGCACTTTGCTCACCTGCACTGGGACAGGAGCACGAGGTGCATCCCAACGCTGTCCCAGGTGGAGATGCTCTCTGGTTTACTCGTAATTCCAAAGTAACTGTAAAGTAATTTTCCATTCCAGGTGCAAGTCTCTCATCTCTGAGAACCACAGTCTGAGGGTGTGGCCCCTGCCCACCATTATCACAGCCTCGACTTGCCCACCATGCTGTGAACTTAAGATTTCTTCCCACTCCATGACTTTCACTTTCCCCAAGTCTTTAACTGCCTTGCCTCACAGATTCTACACTAGACTCCTCATCCCCCCACCCCCGCACTTCCTACCCCTTAATTTTACTGCTCTGTATATCTTAGGAGTATCTCACCTCCTACATTATAAGAAAGCTGCTCTTAGCTTCTAAAAATTTATGGGCAGCCCATACAGGTAGGGTCTAGTTTTCTTAGCATCACAAGTACTAGCCAAGAGCTGTCCAAAGAGCATATGCTAAATTAATCCTTGGACATGGAAAGAACCAGAGTATAGGAAGCCAAATTTATTAGGATTTAATTTCTCCTACATTCTTGAGGAATCTAAGCCAATCCAGATACTTATACTGCAATTATACAAAGATATTGAAAGGAATAAAACCAGCAATTGGCTACATTTCCACTGTTTTTCACATCTCATGAACACACCGACTTTACTGTGGGGTAATTTCCTTTTACACAAAAATCCATATTCCAATATTCAGGCTATCTTTTTCCAAATGACAAGAAATGACCTAAGGATTTTCAATTTGTTCCATAACACCAACATTCCCAATTTTTCTACCTGATAAACTCTAGTAAATGTGTCACTCATATATTTAGGTTCTGGAGCTAAATACAAGTCTACATGAAAGGAACAACCTTCAAAATAGAAAAAAGAAAAGGTTAAATGTCCAATTTCCCCATGTCATACAGGTACACAAACATATTATGCACGGTGCTCTCAAGAGCCTCACCTTGGCGCCTTACTAGTTACAAGGTTGGCTGCTTTCTTTAAGCAGAAAGTGAAGACTCTGCCTCAGACCTCACTAGGGATAAGAGGAGTTTCAGGACATGCCCTGGAATGCAAATCGGCCAGGGTAGCAATAACGGAGGCCAGCTGCAGCTCTGCCTCAGGCCCTCTCTTTCTTATCTTTCAAAGCCTCTTGATGATGAAATGGAAAGGCACTGGACATGATATCATAAACCTTAACCAAACCGCCACACATCATATATACTTATAGGAAAGCACCCTCTTTCCCTGTTCAAAGGTCATATTCATTTCTGCTTATAGCTACACTAGAGACCCGATGCATGAAACTCATGCAAGACTAGGCCTTCCTTCCCTGGCTGCTGCCACTGGTTTCCCTCTGTCATCTGGGACCCAGGCTTCCCTTGAAGCTCTGGTTTCATCCACAAGGTGATCTGGAAGGATATCTAGTCTAATAGCATATTATGTTTTTATTATTATAGATTATTAGAGTCCAGTGTGGATATCCCTTGTTTTCTCAATCAATATAATGATTAGCATTTATGTTTCTTCCTGTCACTGTGGGTGTGTCTTCAGGGTAAGTCTTAAAAAGTGGAATTACTAAGTCATAGATAAATGCATATATAGTTTTGTTATATATTATCAAATTCTGCAAGTTAATGTTTTGAGAATGTTTGCACTCATGTTCTTAAGTAATATTGCAACTAAATAATATTCTCAAGTAATATAATAAGAAAGTAATAATTTTGAGGTATCTTTACCTGATCTATTTAATGTTGTTATATTGGGTTAACAAAAAACTTTTGGAAGTTTTGTTGCTTTTTCCATGCTCTGGAATGACTTGTGTGACAAAATTGATATGTTTTGCAAGAGTATAGAGAATAATGTAATCGGTACTCCAGATACTCATTTCTGAGCTTCAGCTATATCAAGACATGGCCAATCTTGTGTCATCTGTATCCAACCTCAGCCCCAGATTATTCTGAGACAATCATCTATAACAAGCATGTCAAACTCATGGCCCATGGACTACATACAGCCCACAGCGAATATTATTGTGGCCCAGCCAATATAATGGTATGTAAGAAACGTTTTAATAAAAAAAATGTAACTTAATTTTTACAATATTCTGTTATACATAATTACTAATAATGAACTAAAATGTTTACTAATGACTAATTACTAGAATCATGTTGCATTCATTTCCCTTGCACACCTTACGTGCAGGCACACCATTTCTCTCCACTAATACCAGCAGTGAATATTTTAGCAGCTGATGGTCATGTCATTAGTCTTGTTCTGACTTGTTTGTTGTGTGCAACAGGAAATATTTCGTTCTTGGAGAACAAGAAAAATGGGTTTATTTGTGTTATGCATATTAATTTGTGTATTTATTCAGTGACTGGTAAATTAATGTTCAAGAAAAAATATTAAGATCAACAGAGGGACTTGCGTACATGCATGTGAGTCTAATCAATGGATACAGACAACAGGGTGTGGGACATTAGTGGGAAGCGGGGGGTAATGAGAGAATAAGGACACATGTAAAAAATAAAAATTAAAAGACATTATAAGAAAAAAAAATAAAGTTTTAAATCTAATCCATACTAGTGGTCACCATAATCTTAAGATAACTTGTTTCATGTGACAAAGATTTTTAAATGAAACTCTCTGTAACCTGAAAATTATTTTGGGAGGAAATAAAGAGAAGTTTCCTTCAAATGTCATAAAGATTGTAATTGAAAGTCAATATATTTGGTCTCTTGAACTAAAGTAAATAATTTGTGTTTTTGCTTCTCTGACAAAGTTTATATAAAGTTACAAAAAGAAATTGACAGCCAGTTTGAAATTGAATTACCATGGCCTAAAGCAAAGAATATCCTTTCATGATATTATTCTACAATGTCAGTATAATTCTTGATATTTCACAACAGCATATTGTACAATTATCCCAAATAAAATTACAAACTAATTCTTTGAATGTTTGGCAGCAATTTAAAAAAGGACATGAAAGGATTTAATCCTTTTCAGAAGGAATTAGGGCACTGGGAAGGCACTTGAGCATTCTATACTGGCCCCTCTTACCCTTTTTGCCAAGAAGGACCCTCTTCTTACAACCCAATTGCCCTCAGCTGTTGCCTGAGCTCTCTATTCATGCCGAGGTTTCTATTCCTGCTGAAGCCTCGAGGTGGCTGGTATAATGGATCTGTCTCTCACCCAATGGTGTGAGCTGAGCCCTCCCTGGAGAAGGAACCGAGATATGTGATCAGTGGCGGGGCCCCATCAGCAGGCGAGGGGATCCAAAGGCAAGTGCTGGGCGTGGAGGACATGGGGGCATAGGCTACCAAGGAGACAGAACTGAACCTCACAACACAGTGCTTGGCCCTGAAGGATGACTGGTTAGCCAGAGAAGGGTAAGATTCCTCAGGGAAGGAACAACCTAAGACAAGCACAGTTGTAGAGGGGCTATCAGGAGAGAAGTTGGGGGTCAACAGAGTGGGGTACAGACACCCCCTCAACCTTGCAGAGGCCTGAACCCTCACCCCTTCTGAAGGAGGTCTATTGCTCCCATGGCTGCTTCGCTTCCCATGCCCAGCACAGATCGGGGCCCAGGTAACAGAGACTTGGCCCAGTTCAGATTGGGACCCAGGTAATAGACAGAGACTTGGCAGACAGCAGCTGCCATATCTCTAAATCAAGCCTAGCACCAGGAATGCTCAGGGCCTACTCAAGAATGCAAATAATCCTTTCCACTAATATTTACAGGGTAATCTTAGATTGTTGGTAGAGTATTAAATTTGACAGTGAAAGAGTAATCAAGGAAGAATCCAAGATGGCGGCATAGGTAAACACCTACACTGCTGCCTCGCACAACAATTTCAAAACTACAACTAAAAGACAGAACGGACATCATCCAGAACCACAGGAAAGCTGGCTGAGTGGAAGTTCTACAGCTAGAAGGAAAGAGAGGGGCTCACAGAAACCCAGAGGAGCTGCAAAAAGCTCGCTCTGAGAGAGCCGGTGCCGGAGTACCTGGCTGGCTTTCTTTGGCGGGAGGGAAACAGAGACTCCCAAAGGCATTGAAGCCCTTATCTTACGACACTAAACCCCAGATCCAGCCGAAACTCATATGGGGGGAGTTTGGACTGTGAAAAGGGAGAGGTGCACGGAAATTTAGGAGACTCGCAAAAGATCAGAGGTCTGGTCACGCACGGCACTGCGCGGAGGACAGATTGCTGATTGTGTCACTGGCTTTTGAGAGTGGGCGGGAGACAGACCCTCCCAACTGTGCCACTTCTGACTCCACTGAGCCCGTTTTGAGCGAAACCCTGGAGATCTAGACTCGTGTGGTCCTGGTGCGCAGGGGAGCTGGAAAGGCAACGGTTAGAGGCACTGCAGGCGCGCACAAGGACCGCTCCAGCCATTACCCAGTCACGTGAGACTCAGGGGCCGTGGAGGGCAGGGACTGGAAGACAAGGCAGTCCCTTAAGCCCTGAGACTCCATCCCTCCCAAGCTCAACAGAGGCTTCTTCGGTTTTGCAAGTCTTTATCATAAGGCTGAATTCAACACAGACGTTTCTCCGGCATAGTGAAAATGCTGAGACAAGGGAAGGGATCACAAACAAAAGAAATGGAGGGAAAAAAACAACTGGATATAGAGTTTAAAACCACGCTTATAAGGTTTTTCAAGAATATGCTAGAAAAGTTGGATAAACTTAGCGAGAGCCAAGAGGAGATGAAAAAGGACCAACTAGAGATGCAAAAGAGCCAACTAGAAATGATAAAGGTCCAACTAGAGATGAAGAAGGACCAACTAGAAATTAAACATACACTGACTGAAATAAAAAATATTATAAAGAGTCCTAACAGCAGACTAGAGAAAGGCAAGAATCAAGTCAAAAATTTGAAATATAAAGAAGCAGAAAACACTCAACTGGAAAAGCAAGAAGAGAAAAGAATCCAAAAATATGAACATAATGTAAGGAGCCTCTGGGACAGCTTCAAGCGTACCAACATCAGAATTGTGGGGGTGCCAGAAGAAGAGAGAGAGCAAGATACTGAAAACCTATTTAAAGAAATAATGACTGAAAACTTCCCACATCTGGTAAAAGAAATAGACTTACAAGTCCAGGAATCACACAGAACCCCATATAAAAGGAATCCAAAGAGGACCACACCAAGACACATCATAATTAAAATACCAAGAGCAAAAGACAAAGAGAGAATATTAAAAGCAGCAAGAGAAAAACAGTTCATTACCTACAAGGGAGCACCCATACGACTGTCAGCTGATTTCTCAACAGAAACGATGCAGGCCAGATGGGAGTGGCAATAAATATTCAACGTGATGAATAGTAAGAACCTACAACCAAGAATAATCTATCCAGCAAAGCTAACATTCAGAATTGAAGGGCAGATAAAGAGCTTCACAGATAAGAAAAAGCTAAAGGAGTTCATCAACTCCAAACCAGTATTATATGAAATGCTGAAAGGTACTCTTTTAGAAGAGGAAGAAGAAAAAGGTAAAAGACAAAAAAATTATGAACAACAAATACCTATCTATCAATAAGTGAATCTAAAAATTGAGTGAATTAAAAATTTGATCAACAGAATAAACTGTTGAATATAATAGAATCAGGAGCACAGAAAGGGAGTGGGACTGATAATTCTCAGGGGGAAAGGGGTGAGGGGTGTACAGGGAGACTGGACAAAAATCATACACCTATGGATGAGATCAATGGGAGGGAGCTAAGGGCAGAGGACAGGGTGGGAGCTGGGTGGAGGGGTGCTATGGAGGGGAAAAAAGAGAAACAAATGTAATAAACTGAATAATAAATATTTAATTAAAAAAAGAATAATCAAGCTTTCAGATTAATTTAAATTGGCTAATTGAAATGCATGAATATTCAAGAAAATGTAATTGTATTGGACAAAAAGCTATTTCTAAGGTATTAACTAAAATGTCTATTAGTAGTTCATCTCATGATTTCATTGCTTAACATGCAATGAACATAAAGCAGTCATTTTTGTTCAAAAATTTAAAATTTAAAGTTATTAAGATTGCATTAAAAATTTACAAAATTCTGCATTAATAAAAAAAGGTGGGATAATAGGATAATATCATGTAAGGAAAAATATCCGTTAAGTAAATTACATTTAGAAAATTTTTACTTTAGGAAATTAATTTTCATTTGTAATACTAACTGCAAGACACCCATGAAAAATACACATGGTGTCAAAATAAGCCAAAAGAAAATCGTTTGGGCAAAAATAAAAAGGACCCCAAATCAATTTTATAGAAAAGATTCCTTTTTTAACTTTTGGTCAAGAATATGTTTATATACTTTCAGAAAACAACCCCAAGACCAAGTGGACTCCTGCAACAGAGAGGAGTTGACACGTTTGCTCCAACCACGAAGACAAGAGGAGAAACAGTCCAGAGATGGGAGATGCTGACGACGCCTTGCCATGCGAGCAGTCAGCAGCTGTGTGTCGCTACAGGATGCCTAGGACCAAACCAGAGAAGGTTGGACCTGCATTGCCACCATTTGTCCACCATCTAGATACCATTGAGGACATGTACACATAAGGAACTGTTTGACATTGAAACTGGGACTCAGAACTATTGGACATTGAAATTGGGACTCAAACATTTTTTGTTCTTATGGGTTTATTTCTAGTCTGCAGAGGCAAGATGTTTTTAAAGGATCAGGTGGAAATAAACAGATACAGAGGCAAAGAAGCAGTGAACAGATTATCATACTACAGTGGGAAGGCAGGGGAGGTTGCGGGGGGGCGGGGCTGTAAGAGATCAGCCGAAGGACTTGTATGCATATATATAAGCATAACCAATGGATACAAGACACGGTGGGGGGGGGGAAGGTGAGGGCATGTACTGGCAGTTAGGGAAGGCAGGGGGGAGGTCAATAGGGGAAATATAAACTAGACATATGTACTACTATTTGTAATACTTTAAATAAAAAAATCAATATAAAAAAAGAAAAATATTTTTATTAAAATCTTATTTTGTTAATGACTCATTTCTTTCAGCCTTTTGTATTATGTCTCTACCAAAATAAACCTAAATTTTTATGAAAATTGAAGCTTTTAATTTTTTGTGGCCCACATAAACCTTGTTTATTTGGCCCATGTTAGCCTTTGAGTTTGACATGCTTGATCTATAACAATAGTTATCCTATTGTGTACCTTTAAAGGGTAAAGCATTTAATTACACATACAGGGACACTGGTTAGCAGAATTCCAAGATGGCCTACTAGATTCCTGACTCACCGTATACACACATTTTCCACCAATCAACCACTCATTTAGGTGCCGCCACAAGGAGATTTGCAATTGTAATTCAGGTCTTAAATAATTTGTTCTGAAAATAGAGATTATCCCCCAAGGGTCAAGCTTCATCGGGGGAATCCTTACATGGGATGGGCATTTCCTGGTGACAGAAATTTAAAGAGCGAGAGGGAGGTTCTCCTTGGCTGGCTTTGAAGATGGAGGGAGCCACATAGCATACCAAGGGATTAATAGCAACTTGAGAATGACCCCTAGCCAACAGCTAGCAAGATAATGGGCACCTTAGTCTTTCAGTTTCTGGAACTGCATTCTGCATGGCATTGGAAGGAGCTCCTGAGCTCCATGTGAGAATACAGTTACCTGATACATTGTTGGCAGCTTTGTGAGATTTCTGACCCCGGCACCCAGCTACTCCATGCTCAGACTTCTGACCTACAGAACTTTGAGATAGATTCCAAGTATCTGTTATTTGAAGCTGTTCAATTTGTAGTAGTTTGTTATAAAGTAAACAAATATACACACTGAAAAGTTTTTAACCTTTATTGTTGAAATTATTACACAAATCTACCTTTTTCTTCCATTAACCTCTTCTAGCTTGCTCCCAGACCCTCACAATCCATTGTTTGTGTCCACAGGTTATACATATCTGCATATAAATTCATTAGTTGATCTCTTACCACCAACCTTTCCCTGCCTAGCCTCTTAGGTTCAACAGTATATTCATGCTTCTATGCCCCTGGGACTATTTTGTTCACCATTTTATTTGGTTCATTAGATTTCACATGAGTGAGATCATGTGATACTTATCTTTTTTTGACTGGCTTATTTTGCTTAGGAAAATGCTCTCCAGGTCCATCCATGCTGATGTAAATGTTTTTATCTACAGATTCTCCTTCTTGTAATTAATCTATTAGGATACACTCTCTTGGCTACTTTTACTTACCTAATACTATTACTATTAATGTGTATTCTGCACATTACAACCCCGGGCCTTATTTTATAGCTGAGTTTGTACTTTAACCACCTTCACCCATTTCTCCTGCCTTCTATTCCTTGCCTCTTGTGAACACCAGTTGACTCTGTGTATGTATAAGTTCATTTTCGTGTTTTTTTCTTTCAAAGATTCCACATGTAAGTGATACCATAGAGCATTTGTCTTTCTGTGTTGAAAACTTTCTGTGAAGAGAACACTGCTTGAAAATGACCACTTATTTCATTTAGCATAATGCCCTCCAGTTCTGCACATGCTGTTGCAAGTGGCAGGCTTTCTTTATTATGGCTGATAGATCCTTTTATATGTGTATGAGTATGTGTGTGTATCACTTTTCCTTTATCCATTCACTAATCAATGTACAATTAGGTTGTTTCCATGTCCTGGCAACTGTAAATAATCTTGCAATGAACATGGGGGTAGAATTATCATCACTTCACTTATATTCTGAATCTAAATAAACTTTTTTTTAACAATATCACTTGAACATTACCTAAGAAATAAGTCAACAAGGTATTTGTGTGCATAACAAATAATAGTCAACAAGCATTGACAACCACAATGTGGAGAATTCAACTCAGACCTCAATCAAGCTGAGAAAAGCTACTGATGTTTCCCCGGATTTCCCAATGACCTCCCATTAGATCTAAGGTCTGCTTAGCAATGGAAATTAAGTAATCCACTATCTCCACCTACTTCTTTACACTCCTTTCACTTGTTCTTTAAGAAGTGGAGAATATATCACCTTCTTTTATATTGATAGCTCTTCCTACAATGTATAATTGCATGGGCAGGTGCAGGATCTTCTTTGCCTAAACATTCCCAGCATAAGCATGAAGACTTCTAAAGAGATGATGCTCAATTAATGATTGTGTAAAATAAAAGTTATAAACTAAGAGGACTTATAGTCTAAAACATTCTTGAATAACATCAGGAAATCCTGGTATAAGTCTTACAAATTTACCAAACAAAAAATGATAAGATAGACTTAGTCTGCTTTCATGTCTTGGTTGTAACAGATAATGCTGGGTACCGGTTAGGTAATAAAGGCAGTAACCTTTTTAATATCTACATATGGTTTAGATGTGTACTAGACTTATGACGAGAACATTTTATTTTGTTAATCCTCACCCAAGCATATTTTTTCCATTGAATTTTTTTAAAGAGAGTGGAATTTTTTAATTTTTAAGGGGGGGGGGGAAAAGAGGGAGGGAAGGAGGAGGGAAGGGAGGCAGGAAGGGAGGGAGAGAAAGGAAGAGAGAGAGAGGCTGATCCCTTGCCTCTAGCTGACGCCCTGATGGGGGTCAGGAATTGAACCTGCAACCGATGTACAGGCCATTGACCAGAATCAAATCCTTGATTCTTCAATCTGAGTGTCAATGCTCTAACCACTCAGACAAACTGGCTAGGGAGACACTTTTAATTCATACAAATGTCTAATCACTCTGTTGCAAACCTAAAACTGCTATAACATTGTATTTCAACTGTTAAGTGGAAAAAAATTAAAACAGAAGTGGCCAATTTTTATTTTATCTATTATCTATCTATCTATCTATCTATCTATCTGGCTAACTATTGTTCTACTATTCTTAACTACTTCAGTGTAAAGTTCTTTCACATCCCAAAATATATCCCTATCCTAAATCTGTTATCGTGTTCTAGATCACAAAAGTAATTGAAGGATTTCCAATTTCTATTTCAAAAATAAAACTTTTCCCCCTAACTTGATGAACAGCAATAAATATGAGATCCATTTCATTCATAAACTTATATCCTGAATCTTAAAGAAACATTCTAAAAGAACACCACTTGAAAATGCAAGAAAAACACATAAATAAAAGTCATTAAGATTATTTGCAGACAGAAAACTGCTTAACAGGCCTTTACACCCCAAAAATGAAGACTCCACCTTAATGTCACTCAGATTGAGGGTAGCCGCTAGATGTGGCCTCCGGTGAATCTGGCTCTTCGGCTCTCTCCTCTGCGTCTTTCAAAGCTTCTTCATAATGCAGTTCAAAGGTAGTGGGGACAGTATCATTAAGCTCAGCCCAAAACTCTAGGACTTTCATCTTGCTGGTCTCAGCGTGGGTTCTTGGACCCCACAGGAACTCATAGCGTGGAGGATTACTGTTGGGCATCGGCTGGTACACCAGGTATTTTTCCTGCACCAAATCTTGGGTGATAAGCTTCCTAGGCTCCCCAAATAATAAGTGACTCTTACCAGCAAAGATACCCAAAGTATTCAGGAATACCCAGGTGTTATCCTCAGAGACACGGTTGCCATTCAACAAGATAAAACCCAGGACAGGCATCAGAAGCCCTTTGGTAGGAAATCTGAAGCCACTGCTCACACTCTCATCTTGGCTGACAGCAAGGGTGTAGGTATTACCGCTAGGATCAACTTCTTTCAATTCCAGGCCAAAGAACATATCCATGCGCTCAGAGGCTCTCTTGAGGATCTCAGGGAAGTCCTTCCTGAACCACTTGTGAATTATCTTCAGCATGTCTCTCTTTCTAATGGGCTCATTCCTTTTATATTGATACAGCAGATACTCTACCAACATAGTTGCCTTCTTACTTAGTAGACGTTGGCCAGAGCTCTCAGCAGAAACTGAGGCCTGGGAGGCTTTTTTACTTTTCTGAACCTGGCCTTTGGGTTTTACAGCAGATATTTCACCTGAAGCACCTGCAGCGGCACTGCTGGTGGCTGTGGCACCCTGAGATGCCTGGAGAGTGAAACCACCAGTGGAGGTTGAGGGACCATCCCCAAAAATGAAAGAGGAGGAGCAAGTGGCCTCTCCTTCCTCTCCTTCAGGGGCCTGAGCACTTGTATCACCTTGTTTCTCAGCTCTGTTTTGCCGGCGTTTCTCACGAGCACGGAGCTTGCTCTTATGACCACGAGGCATGATGGCTGTTGTTCAGTTCAGCAGACAGTAGTGTGAGCGAATGGAGAGCTGCTTTGGGCACCTGAGTGATGGAGAAAGAGTTGACGTAAGCACTTTCAACAGGTAGCTTCCACCTGAGGTCTGGTGAAAGTTGCCTATGCAGGCCTCTTCGAGGGCATTCTTTTACCAACCCGCAAGGCTCCTGTTCTCCTGATCGATGTGTCCCCTATGAGCCCCACAGAGAAACTTTAGCATGAGTACCCCACTACATGCTACCAGCCCTGCCTTGAGTTTACTCAGGTGATAATGGGTGATGTCAGTGTGGCTCTCTTTATTCTGAGATGTGGGTCCTCTTAGTGTTATCATGTCAACTGTGAATAGAAGCTGGGCACCCTTCCTTCTGCTACTCTGACATTGATATTTTAACTTTCCTTGGGACCTAAGAGAAGGAACTGGAGGGGTGTCTCAGTCCACCTCCTAACAGGGGTCACCCCGTGCTGAGAGCTTAGTGTGGGATTCTTTATGTCCTGAGCTTGTTCCCCGCCCCCCAGTTGTCGGTCAAGCTCCTCACTTTGGCTACTTAGAGGGGTCGCACTATTCCCTTTGTCTGAGTGGTGGCTAAGATCTTCAGACTACGGATATCACCTTCCTTAGACTTGATATAAAGAAGTTAGGATGGATGCTCAACATGACAGCCCTTTCTAGGGATTCCCTAAGCTGATATTACAGGGTTGGCATAGACCCCTTGATGTCACTTTTATTCAGGGTTGGTTGATTTCTTGAGTCATCCCTCAGGCTCCTCAATTAGGACTCCTGGTGGAAAACTTAGAGTAATAGCCAAGAAGCCTGATCTCTAATCAGTAGAAATGAAGTTGACCTTGTCTGATTGAACGTGGTCTCCCAAGAGTGGGGGCTGTTGCAAGCAGTTTGGGATCTTACTGTAGGTTGTTCTACACAGGATTTCAATCCAAGGTCTAAATTCAACTCATGCCGAGGTCATCATTTCTCTATCTGCTTGCCTAGATGGCTCCCTTCAGACCAATGTCCTCACTTCCTTGTAACCCCTGAGTGAGGAATGATGGGCACTCTTGCCTGACATTTATACTTGAGGTGCACTAGCTAGCACTGAAAATAGGGAGGATACTTTTTGTTTCTTTGTTTTGTTAATCCGCACTGAGAAAGAGTTTTTCCATTTAATTTTTTTTAGAGAACTGGAAGGAAATAGAGAGAGTGGGAGAGCAACATTGATGTGAGAATAACAGCTTAATTGGGTGTCTCCTCTAGGGCCCCAACAGGATGGGGGGGAGGTCCATCTTCAACCCTAAACCTGGGTGCGACTCCAGGCCTTGCTGAGGCTGGCCGACCCTCTGACCAGGGGGCGCCCTGGCTAAGGCAGGGAGCATTCCT
>JAAGEH010001066.1:0-20458 GCA_011751065.1 Lasiurus cinereus
CCGCTGACTCCCAGCCCATTCTCTCCCGCTGTCCCATGTCTCCCTGACAATTACTCTCAGCTCCGCTGAGGGGCTGGCAGGTCAGGAGGTTCACAGGGTCCCGACCTGCCCGTTTCCCTACACTGACATACACACACCCATTCACCTATACACACACACACCACCCAACACAGCTACACACAGCACCCCTACACCATCTGACACTCACACACACCTACACACATATCCGCTCACCTATACACTTACACACACATACCTACACACACACACCTACACACACACACACCTACACACACCTATTCACCTATACACACACACACCACCCAACACAGCTACACACAGCACCCCTACACCATCTGACACTCACACACACCTACACATATATCCACTCACCTATACACACACACACATCTACACACACCTACACACACCTACACACATACCCACTCACCTATACACTTACACACACATCTACACACACACCTACACACACATCCACTCACCTATACACACACACACATCTACACACACCTACACACATATCTGCTCACCTATACACTTACACACACACCTACACACATATCCACTCACCTATACACTTACACACACACACACATCCACTCACCTTTACACTCACACACATACACACACACTCACACACACTCACACACACACACACACACTCACAGACACATACACACACACTCACACTCACACACACTCACACACACAATCACACACACACACTCACACACACACACACACTCACAGACACTCACACACACTCTCACACACACACTCACACACACTCACACTCATACTCACACTCACACACACACTCACACACACACACTCACACACACTCACAGACACACACACACTCACACTCACAGACACACACACACACTCACAGTCACACACACACACACACACTCACACACACTCTCACACTCACACACACACTCACACACACTCACTCACACACACACGCTCACACACACACGCTCACACACACACGCTCACACACACAGGCACTCACTGGCCCTGAGACCCATTGCACTCCCCAGCGCAGGAGGCGGCGGTGCCAGCGCCTCTGCCCCACCAGGTGGCGCTGCCTCCCGCGGGAAGTGGCACGTTTCCCAGGAGATGCTGGCCCCGATGCCAAGGCTGGGAAGGCCTGTCTCCCATTTGAAAGGACAGCGCGCTGTTAACACGCGGGCGGCTCTGGGCCCACACGCCGGCCGGTCCCGCTGCTGGAACCCCGCCCGCCGTGGTGGGAACGGGGAGGGCGATGGGCATGCTGTCGTCCACGGGGCAGGGAGGTCCGGGGGCGGAGGTGCCCGCGCTGCCAGCACCCCCTTTCCCACCAAGCACGGCCCCCCGTGCCCGTCAGGCCGTCAGCGGGCGGCTGTGCGTCTCCCCCACCCACCGCGGCCGGAGGAGCCAGGCCGGGCCTGGTGGAAGGCGGGCTGCCGGGGGCCTCTCTGCTCCGGCCAGGCCGGGTGCGCTGTCCGCAAAGGCCAGGCGCCAAGGGAAGGGGTGGAGGAGGGGCCTCCACCAGGGCGTTAAGTCCAGGGGGTGCTCCAGGGCTGCTCAGGACGGGGGGCCTCGCCCCAGCAGGTGAAGGCCTAGAGAGCGAAGACGGGGGGCTCGGTAAGAAGGGGTTCCGCCTGCCCCAGCCTGCAGCCCGCCTGCAGACACACATGCTGAGTGCACAGGGGCGTCACCTGAGGCCTGGCCACACGCCACCACACGCCAGACCACTCCCACCCACACCCACCCCATGCTCACCTCACACACCCTCACACACACACCCTCACCCACACCCACACCCACAGGGCGCGCAGGCTGGGGCTCCGCGCTGTGAGAGGTGCCCGCTCTCCTCCCTGTGCAGACAGGTCCCCCATACCAGCTGCACGCATGTCCCTGGACAGTCCTGACCCCCCCAGACCCACCGGCGTGACCCGGGGGCCCTCGGGTGATGCTCCCCCAGGCGAGGACACCGCGGGTCTTACTGGCGCGTGTCGGGCACGCGCTTCCCGATGCGCCCTCTGCCCTCGTGCCACGCGGTGCGGGCGCCACCGGCTCCCAGCGGGCGGGTGACTGGCCCTGTGTGCCTGGCAGACAAGGCTGCTCTGTCCCCCAGGCGCTCGCTCCGCCAGGATGCACGGTGCCCGCTCCGGCACCCCCTCCCCGCCGGGATGCTCCAGCAGGCCGAGGTCCCTCTGTGTTGGCCAGTGGGATGCAGGCATCTGGGGGGCCGGGCCAAAGGTCTGAGACCCTCGTGGGTCCGGCTTCGCTCGGGAAAGGCCTGAAGCAGCCGCGGGAGCTGCCGGGAAGCGGGCGCTGCGGGAGGCGGAGCGGAGTAGCTGCTCCTCAGGAGCAGGGAGACCCCACCCTCTGCAGAGACTGGGCTTGTCCATCCATCCGTCCCTCCGCTTGTCCATCCTGTGGGATCCTGGGGTGGGCAATGCAGAGGGAAGGGGTCCTCTATTCCTCACCTTGAGTTTCCCTTCCTGGTGTGGGGGAGCGGCAGGTGGGGGTGAGTGGCAGGCGGGGGAGCGCCAGGTGGAGGGGAGCACCGGGTGGGGGGTGAGCGGCAGGTGGGGGAACACCAGGGGGGAGCTACCCATCGGTGTTTGCGGGAATTCTCTTGGCCCAGAAGTTCCTGTGGTCGGCTTGCCTCTCTGACAGCCACGTTCCATGTCGAGCCGCCCGTAGCAGGCCCCCGACTTAACTTGCTGCCCTTAGTTAGCGGGTACGGCCCCGGCCCCCCCGCCCCCCAATACTAACTAGTCACTCCCGACCCGGCGAGCCATGCGCTGGAGATCTCTGCTGCCAGAGCACCGGCGGCCGCCTTCCCCGGCTTGCTGAGACACACATTTCATGGAGGCAGTGACCCTGCCATCCACCTGTGACGACACTGAACACGGGCTGTTAAAACCCCAACAAACGGTGCGTGGATGACCTGGTTCCTTTGCTTTTTCATCCTCGTCCAAGGATATTGGATTTTAAGAGAGAGGAGGGCGAGGGAGGAACAGCCACCAATGCCTCCCACGTGGGCCCTGACCCGGCCACACCTGCCCCTCGGTGTGTGCCGATGGGAACCGCCGGGGACGATGCTCCCGCCACCCGGGCTCCGGCCAGGGCAGGGACCCTCTGCCGGGACAGACCCGTGGTTCCGTGTCACTTCGACCTGGAAGTGGGCAGGTGGACACCACGTCCCGCCCTCTCCCCTCTGGAAGCGCGGAGAAGCTCTCACCCGCCGTGGTGACCATTTAACAGACATCCCCACGGCCCGGTCACCCTCAGAGCTGTCCTGCCAAACCCGCTCAGAGCCCGGCCCGGGAGGTTCCAGCTTAGCAAGGAGTCGCCTCGCAGGGGCTCCGTCACTGCCCAGCCCTCCGCTCACTTCTTCTCTCTCCTGAAATGGGGGTGTCTGTGTGCGCGCCCCCAAAAGGGACAGTAACGGTTTAAAAAACATGAGCATAGCAAAGCCCTTGATTAACATCTCTGTGCTGAGAGGCGCTGCAGTGGCCCGGCTCGCCAGCAGGGGGCGGGCTGCTCATGGCAGTGAGAGGCCTGGGAAGTCGGAGGCTGCTCTGCAGTGCCTGGGGGGGAATGGAGTGTTGTCTGGGCTTTGGGCTTGAGTGGGGCCGGCCCCCCTTTCGGAGCGGGACCCCCGACACCCTCACCCTGAATGAAGCCCGCCGTGTGGGGAAGGGCGGCCTGGTGCTTTGGAAGAATGGATTTAAAGGGACAGGGACCTGAGATGCCCTCGTCCATTAATGTCTGAACGGCGGTGGCAGAGGGAGGGAAACACGCGTGTGAGGCCTCGCGGCCGTTCTGGCTTCCGTGTTTGTTACCAGCGTCTCCTGGCACCGGCTTAGGGCCTCGAGGGGCCGGGGCTCACCTGTGGTTTTAAAGCAGAGCGGAGGCCCGTCCAGCGTCTCTGATCCTCCCGGCTGTCGCATCGGCTCAGGTGACGCCGATGCCACGCCGATGGCAATGCCCCTGGCAAACGGGTAGCGGTTTCGATCACGGGAAATACCAGCGTGGCGTTCGGGGCGCGCGGGCCTCCGTGCTCAGCTCCTCGCACGCTCCGCTCACTTACAGCGCTCACCTGTGAGACGCCTACTGTGCGCATCACATGGACGGGGGAGCGGGGACCGCCGGAGGCCGTGTGGCCCTGGCACGGCAAGCGAAGCCGGAGCTGGGGTGTGAGCCCAGGCACAATGGCGCCGCCGCGTACTGCTCTGAGGCGCCTCTCGTGTGCAGACACCCAAGGCCCCGGGACACCTGCCACCCGTGGGCAAGCACCCGGGTCCTGTCTTGGGCCTTCGTGCCAACACATGACCTTGAAGATAGGCAGGACGGGACCAGCTGCTGTGTTACCACCACATGGAGGAGGGACCCGCCCGCCCCTGCCCGCCCTGCCCGCCCTGCCCGCACTCACAGGCGCTCCGAGGAGCAGGGCTCTATGCCAGGGGTCGGCAAACCCCTTAGCCCGCAGAGCCAATATCCACAGCACAGCGACGGACACGTCTTTGGAGAGCCACACTTTTTAAACTTAAACTTCTTCTAACGCCACTTCTTCAACATAGACTCGCCCAGGCCGTGGTATTTTGTGGAAGAGCCGCACTCCAGGGCCAAAGAGCCGCAGGTGGCTCGTGAGCCGCGGTTTGCCGACCCCGGCCCTACGCACTCAGCCCAGTTAGCGCCCCGCCCTGTCTGAGCCACAGAACCGCACGTGGGGCCGCACGCTGAGTCCCACGAAACCCCACCCCCAGGTCCTCGCTCCGTGGCAAGTAGCTGAGGCCTGACAGACCCCCCGCTGAGCCCGTTCCTCCTCCGGCCCAGCAGTGGGGTCCCCCGTGCTCCTGGCACCGGCAGCCCCCCGAGGCCTGTTCGGGGTTCACATTTCTGGGTGCGAGTATAGCCCCTGTTGGTTCCTGATCTTTACGTGGCCAGGTGGTCCCGAAGCCACGGGGACCCCCCCTCGTTACTTGCGGTCACTCGGAGAGGTCTTACATCCTGTCGGGGCGCTGCTGAGGGGTGCGGGCTGGGACCCCCGGAAGGGCTGGACGCTGACAGCCGCTCCCAGCCACGGCCCAGGTCCCCCGCCTTCCGCACCAGCCCGTCGGCCGGAGCCTTTATGTCGGAGCTTCCCGCCGAGGCGCCCCGTCCCTGAGCCTCTCAGTCCGTCTGTCCTTCTCCCGCCGCAGGCCCAGTGGGTGGACGCGCGGGCGGCCGAGCAGGCGCGCTGGGAGGAGTCCTCCCAGGAGACCATCCAGAAGACCACCAAGCCCTGCCCGCGCTGCCGCGTGCCCGTGGAGAAGAACGGTGAGTGCGGGCACGGGGTGCCGGGGGGGACATGGGGCTGGGATGTGGGGCCGGGACGTGGGAGCCAGCGCAGGGCCTCGGTGCCCTCAGGCCTGGCTGCCGAGCCCTGTCCTGCCGCCCGGCGCCTTCTGGCTGCCAGGTGCCCCAGCCTGGTCCACCCGGTCCTCTCCGTGCTCCTGCGCCTGGGGTGTGGGGTGGGGGAGGGGTTCCCCGCCAAAGGGAGCCGGCCCGGTGCCCCCTCCCTCCCCGCTTGGACAGATGCAAACAGCCCTGGGCTGTAGGGGGGGGCGCCCTCAGACAGGCCCCTCGGCCTCCGTGTGCTCTGCCCGCAGGCGGGTGCATGCACATGAAGTGCCCGCAGCCCCAGTGCCAGCTGGAGTGGTGCTGGAACTGCAGCTGTGAGTGGAGCCGCGCCTGCATGGGCGCCCACTGGTTCGACGTGTAGCCGCCGCCTCCGTGAGCCGTGAGCCGGCCGTCGCCTCCGGAGCCCGCGTCCCGCCGCGTCTGCCCGCCTCCTTTCTCCGCACACACACGCACGCACACAAATGCAAAAACACGCACATCCGCACACTCACACGTGTGCACACAACATAGGCGCACACACGTACACACACGCACATTCTCTCCGAAACGACAGGATCCTGGTGGGCAGCCCCGGCCGGGCGTTGAGTGCGCCGCGTGGGAGGCCACGGGAGGTCTGGTCTCCGCCGCCCGGCCGCGGCACAGGCGTGGAGCGCCTCCCTAGCCCGGCGTCCGGGGAGCTGGAGGCACCGCCGGGGCGGACGGAGGCCCTCAGCTGTGACTGCTGCACCCACTTCCGCACTGAGGGGGCAAGAGTCTCAGCGTCGGTCTGGGCTCCAGGCTGCGGCGTGGACTCTCGCCTGCACTCGCCACTCCGCGCCAGGCTCGGCCTGCGGGCTCACCGGGCCTGGCTTCCCACGAAAACCGCAGCAGCCGCACTGTCCCCCCGAGGGCCCTTCCCGAGGCTGAGTCTGGCGCTGCAGCAATCAGCCCGGCCCGCGGGGGGAGCCGCGAGGGCCGACTCCAGGGCATTGCACGCCCCTCCATCCTCTGCCATTTCGGAAACGGCTTTTCTGAAAAAACTACCCAATCTGCCATCTGATCACGGGCCTGCATGCCAGCCCCACGCGAGGCTGTGCTGTGAGCCGCGTGGCCAGGTGCCCTGGAGGGGGCGCTAGCAGTGGGTTCCCATTGGACACGCTCTCTCTCCAGGGCATGTGGGGCCCCGCAAAGTGAGCGGCGCCTACTGCCGGCTCCCCCTGCTCCCTGCTGGGCTGCAGCCCCCCTGCTGGCCCAGCTGACGGGCTGGTACCTTGCCCTCCGTGGTGACACATCAGCCAGACGTGTGCCCTGCAGGTGCCCAAGGCTTTGCTCCCGGTTTACTCCTCGGGCGACAGGGACGCGGGCGGATCAGCCCATGGCACGCGGGTCCCTGCCACCGGGACCCTGGAGGCTGAGAGCAGCGGGGAGGGGGGCCTCGGAGGATGCCCACGGCCACCTGCCCCCTTTCCCGAACCCCCACCCGGGGCCAGGCCCTCCCGCTCTCCGGGGGCCTCGCTCTGTCAGCCTGGCCCCGGCTGCCAGCTCGGTGGGAGGCCCCCAGCCAGGAAGGTTCCAGGCTGAGCCACGCCTGCACGGGCATCGCTGCTGCGTCTGGGACCCTCAGGCCGGCGTCCGCTCCCGACAGTCCCAGCGAGCAGCAGCTGCCGGCACTGACCGCCCACCCCATGATGTGACACAGGGGGGACCCCTCGCCACGAGGGCACCACAGCCCGCATCCTCTGGTCCGCGCTGTCCAGTGTGTGGCGGGGGCTTGCTCCCGCGTCCGGCTCCGGAGGCCCGTCCCCCTCCCTCCCCGGAGGTCGGGTGGTTGCTCTCTCCAGACCGGAATGCGGATGCTTGTCGAGTGTGCGCCACCGGAAAGCCGCCGCCGCTGTGCGGAGGGGGAGCACAGCCTGTGCGGGAAGCCGGAGCGCAGAGGAAGGAGCACACAGGCCTGAGCGGCCTGTCCTCTGACCCTGTCCTCCGACCCTGTCCTCCGACTGACCGGCAAGCAGCTCTCCAGCACCCCGAGGCTCCGTTCAAATGGTCAATAAACGCGGCTGAGCCTTCGAGTCCGCCTGTGAGGTTCTGTCTTCGATAAATGCGGGGTGCGGGAGGGGCCTCCCGGAACCCTGAGAGGTCTCTCTGCTGTGAGATCAGTTTTCACTGTGGACGGTCTCCCTGATGCTCTCCCGTTGCCCCCTCTGCCCCCTTCGAGCCCTCCCCGCCCCGCCAGGCCTGCTCCGCCCCACGGCTGCCTGTGTGTTACGGACACGCACATCCGATCTCTGGTTCATCTCCCACCACCCCCACCTCCAACCCCCTCCACGCTGAGGCCGGTCAGTCAGAGGCAACGGGCAGTCTTATCTGGAGTCCAAACCCACGATGAGGGGTCCCTGGAGCCCTCCAACACAGCCACGGAGGAGTGCCCACCCCACCCCCACCCCCGCAGCTGCCCGCTTGCTGGCAGGCCCTGCCCTCTGCCACTGGGGGCCTGTCTCTGCCGGGCAACCAGCAGGGCAACCAGAGGGACCCCGCTGTCACCCACCAAGGCTGGCCTGGGGCATGTGGGCTGGGCCGCCTCTGTACCGAGCGTCTGCCCCCTGGTGGCCAGTGCACGTCATAGCAGCCGGTCGTTCTGCTGTTTGGTCAATTTGCATATTAGGCTTTTATTGTATGGGAGAATTATCCGTCATTACCTGCTCATTACGGGGGTGGAATGATTGCTTCCCAACCCTCTGTCTCCCTGAGGAACACGGCTGGCACCTTCCTGTCCACATCTTCCCGTCCGCGGGTTTCTCTGGGATGGTTTCCCGGCTCCTCCCGGCCCGGCCCTGGGCACGCTGAGCACACAGTGTGTCCGCCGCTTTCAGCCCTAATCCACACGTTCTCCTCCGTCACTGAGCGGCCTGGCTCTGAGACCCCGTGACAGACCCTCACAGCGGAGCGGCCCAGGAGCAGGTGACCGAGACCGGGCTCTGCCATCCAACTGCCTTTTAATCCCTAGAAAGAATGTGGGGGAGCTGCCGGCAAGTGCCGCTGGCGAGGAGCCGGGCTGAGCGTGAGCACGGACCTGTGCGCTCCTGGTGTGGGTGTGGAGGGAGTCTCCAGCGGAAGAGATTCTATGTTCTCCCCCTGACGGGACCGGTGCTCCCGCGGATGCCGCCAAGGAACAGAGATTTTCTGTCAGTGATTCCGTTCTGTGGCTGCCCTCTGACTTCGACCTTTACCGAATAACCACCGGAAAGACCCCATTGCTTCTTCCCCAGGGATCTGCCAGGGGGAGGGGGGCAGAGAGAGGGAACGGGCGGGACCAGCTCTCTGGGGAGCGGGTCGTGTGTCCACAGCGAGGAGGCGCCGGTCCGAGTCGCCCGGAGCCCTAATCGCCTGCCTGGGCCCGAGCAGCGGCCTGGACCTGGGAAGATGCCCGAGGAGCCACACGGCCAGGTGAGCGGCCGCTCTGTCTTGTTCCCGGGAAGCCAGCGTCTCATGTCCCGGTTCTCCCTCCACAAGCGGCCTCCCCAGGGACACTGGTCCCCCAGGAAGCGGTCGTAACCAGCCACAACCGGGCTGAGGAAGGTGGGTGACCTGAAGCACACGGGGTCACAGCACAGGGGGTCATAGCACACGGGGTGACTGGAGCACACGGGTGACCTGCAGCACACGGGGTCACAGCACACTGGTGACTGGAGCACACGGGTGACCTAGGAGGAGGGCGCTGTGACGGGACGCCTCGTGAAGTCAGAGCCCCCGCCCCACCCCAACCCGAGCTCAGCGCCCCTTCGGCGGGCAGGCAGCGGCTCTCCCCGCGTGGCAGCCTCCTCGCTGGCCGGTTCTGGGGGGGCTGTACCCGGGCTCGCCCTTCCATCAGAGCCTGGTCGGGGTCACAGAAAGTGGGGGGGGGGGTAGGCAGCGTCCCTCCTTCAGGGGCTGCACCTCATCCTGGCGGCTGCTCTGGCCCTGGCCCCGGCCTCATGACACCCCGCCCCCTCCCCTGGGGCCAGAGGAAGCACCGCGCAGAGTGTGGGCCGCCCGGTCTGACCTCCGCCTGCACACCCCCCACACACAGGGGTTGGGAGAGGAGGAGGCCGTCTCGAGGAGCAGACGGGTCCCCAGGACCCCGTGTTCTCCAGAGGGGTCTTCCCGGGGCCCGGGGGGGGGGGGGACACGGGAGGCCCTCACACACCCCTGCAGGCGCCCGCTGCGGTGCTCAGGCCAGCGCTCGGCGCCCCGTCCCGGGAAGCCAGGGGAAGCGGACAGAAACAGGACAATGAGCCGCGGACGGGCCGGGACTGGCACCGGCTTTGCCGTTTGTGTGGGTTTTAACTCCTCGCTGGAGAGTCTTTGGTCCATTGACTTAGAGATGGAGGAGGCAGGCAGGGAGGGAGGGGGAGAGAGAAACGTGGATGTGAGAGAGAGACAGCGATCGGTTGCCTCCCATACACGCCGGGACCCTGCAGTCCAGGGACATGCTCTTGACCGGGAATCAAACCCGCAACCCTTCCTTCCTTGGGCCGACACTTTAACCACTGAGTCAAACCGGCGGGGTGAACACAGCTCTCTTTCCCATAAAAGGCCGTCACAGTTATGAAAACACTAGAGGCCCGGTGCATGAAATTCGTACATGAGCGGCGGGGGGGGGGGGGTCCCCTCAGCCCAGCCTGCACCCTCTCCCACCTGGGACCCCTCGGGGATGTCCAACTGCCAATTAACCCCTCACGCCCTCACAAGCAACCAGACATCCCTCTCACAACCCTGGACCGCTGGCTCCTCATCACCCACCTGCCTGCCTGCCTGGTCACCCCTAACTGCCCTCCCTACCTCTGCCGGCCTGGTCACCCCTTACCGCCTCCTCCCTGCTGGCCTGGTCGCCCCCCACCACGCCCCCCCCCCCCACCGCCCTCATCACCCCACACAGCCTGCTGTTCAGTCGTTTGGCCGTCCTTCACTAACCCCCCTGCCGGCCCGGCCGTAGGCAGCCATCTTGTGAGGGCGTGGTGTCTAATCTGCATATTGCCTCTTTATTCTGTAGGATTGCTTCCAGGGCTTAACGCTGAAGACGCCCTGCGACCTGCTCCCGTGGTGAGGATGCCACCGCTGTGCGGGCCAGGACTGGGGGCCCCAGCTGCAGGCAGCCCGCGCCTAACCCTCCCCATAAAGGCGTTCCCCGTGGGGATTTTCCGCTGGGCGGTGCACAGGGGAGAGCAAACTTTCCTCTCCTCCCGGCCCACTGCCTGCTGTGCCCCGGGGATGAGCGAGCTGTCAGCTCCCACAAAGGCCTCTTTGTGAGGGGCCACCCCCGGCACAATGAACAATCGCACAGAAGCTGCGGCTTTGTTGGTGGAAGTGAAACCTGCGTGGGGAGCCGCCTTCCCCCGCTTCCCTCGCTTCCCTCGCCGTCCACCGCTCGCTTCGCGGAGCTGAGCGTGGCTTGTCGCCTGAGGAACCGCCAGGCGGGAGGTGAAGGGAGACTGACGAACAGCAATTCTCACATATTTCTTTCTTTTTTAAAAAAAAATGTATTTTATTGATTTTTTTTACAGAGAGGAAGGGAGAGGGACAGAGAGTTAGAAACATCGATCAACCGCCTCCTGCATGCCCCCTACTGGGGATGTGGCTGCCACCAAGGTACATGCCCCTGATCGGAATCGAACCTGGGACCTTTCCGTCCGCAGGCCGACGTTCTATCCACTGAGCCACTCCGGTTTCTGCAATTCTCACATATTTCGCTTAGAACAGGGTCTGCCCAGTTCCTGACCGTCCCCCGGCCACTAGTGACTTAAAGACCACCCGTCTAAGCACCCACAAAAGCCGCCGCCGCAGAAGACAGATCCGCTGGGGGGTGAGGTGGCCGCCGGGATCGATGAGGAGCGCCCCAAGGCCGTTCGGTCCCAGGGAGGTGAGGGACTGTGCAGGTGACGCACCAGAAGAGGCAGCAGCAGGGAGGGTGCTCAGTCACTCACCTCTCTCTGGGGCCACCCAGCTAGCACAGGTTCAGGGACTTCTTTCTGTCCCTGTCGCCTGGGGTGGCGTCCCGAGCTGAACCGGCCAACAGGGAGGGTGCGAGACCGGGCTCGAGGTGAAAATTGCGTCATCTCTGAAACCGGCCAGAGCCACCCTGTAGCCAATCCCTGAACAGGGGCGGCACTGAGTCACACGGTGACTGCGCAGGAGAACCCCGCATCCTGAGGAGATGTATGTGCCAGACCGGTGCACACAGGGGTGAAGTGCCGTGGCACATACAGCTAGCCAACAGTTTGGCCAAGGTCGCTGTGTCTGCATGTGTACACATAGATGCACACATATAATGTATATGTCATGTATACATGTGTTATGTGTGTCTATGTCTCTAAAGAGAGAGCCAACATTGCAAATTAGCAACTCTTGGTTAGTCTAGGTCAGTGGTTCTCCACCTTCCTCAGGCCGCGACCCTTGCATGCAGTTCCTCATGGGGTGGTGACCCCAACCATGAAATGTCACTACTGTGAGGCATCGTGATATAAATATCTGCATTTTCCGATGGTCTTAGGCGACCCCTGTGAAAGGGTCATTAGACCCCCAAAGGGATCATGACCCACAGGTTGAGAACCGCTGGTCTAGGTGAAGAATGTAGGGGTGTCCGTTGTATTTATGTTTTACCTTCTCTATCGCTTTATGTTTTTTCACAGTGCAAAAGTCAGAGGAAGTTATCGCTGACCTCAAGGAATTTACTATCCAGAGATGAAATATTTTTTTTTAGTGCCAAGGAAGAGGGAGGATGGGATTGGAGACACGGGGTCAGAAGTCACCCATAGAATGTGGGCACCATTGAACCAGGTCTGGACGCCTTGGATGAGGTCCCGGCAGCCGCGTTGGCCACACCCACACCCACACCCACACCCACAGACCCCCCCATAGGGAGGGGCCTTGCAGCAGGCGTGTTGGGTGGAGCTGAACCCCAGCCCCGTCCAGGGGTTCCAGAGAATCCCCTGAGATCTCAGAGTGGAGGCCCGCACATGGGCCCCCTCCCCTCATCTTCCTGCAGAGCCCGCCCCTCCGGAGCCAGGAAGCTGCCCGGGCCGCCCTGGCCGCCCTCTGACGCGCAGCCCAGGCCCCTGTAAGGGAGCGGGACCGCGTGTCCCTGACGACTGACCACGTGTCATGGGGATGTCCTGGTCCCGCCCGGGCTCTGCGTTCACAGAGAACGAGTGGCTGAGAAATGCCCGAGACCAGGACCTGAGAGCCAGCCACGGCCTGTTCACAGGAGCTCAGTCCCTGCCTGTATGTCCCCTCCTGACCTTGGACGGACGGACGGATGGATGGATGGATGGATGGACGGATGGATGGATGGATTTTGTATTGACTTCAGAGAGAGGAAGGGAGAGGGAGAGGGAGAGAGGAGCATCAGTGAGGAGAGAACCGCTGACCGGCTGCCCCTGCACGCCCCTCAGGCGTAGCTTAAAACTGTGAAACTTGCGAAACACTTTGTAAGGCTTTAACCAACGGTGCTGGCGTGGACGTGAGCCACCGCGTGCTGGTGCATCGGGAAGGATTGTGGGAGGTGGCACCCGGAGGAGGAGGGAGGAGGAAGGAGGAGGAGGAGGGAGGAGGAAGGAGGAAGGAGGGGGAGGAGCAGGGAGGAAGGGGCAGGAGAAGGGAGGAGGAGGAGGAAGTGGGAGAAGGAATGAGGAGGAGGAGGAGGAGAGGAGGAGGGAGGAGGGAATAGGGAAGAGGAAGAGGAGGAAGGAGGGAGGGGGAGGAGGGAAGAAGGAGTAGTGCTGCATGCTAAGTGCTGCATGTTGAGTGCTGAGTGCTGTGTGCTGAGTGTTGAGTACAATGTGTTGCGTGCTGAGTGCTGAGAGCTGAGTGCAGGCACGGGCAGGCTGTGCATGCGGCGGCCACCGGAACCCCCTGGGAGCTCCTTACCACGGTCCGGCCAGGAAGCCCGCGCAGGCGTGCGAAGTGAAACCCGGTGAAATGTTCTGCACCCTGTGGTCACCGTCCCGCTGCGCGTGCCCGGACAGAGGCTGGAAGACCAGGCCAGGCGAGGCGAGGCGAGCCGCAGCTCACGCGGAGTTTCTCGCGTCTGTAAACGAAGGCCAGGGTCAGGGTGCCTGTGGGGCAGCTGCCTGGGTGGTGGCAGTGGGAGCCGCCTCGCGTGCGGGGGGGTGGGGGGGAGGGGTGCAGGTGCAGCGGGACCTGCGTTAATATGACAGGGCCAGGCCCCGCTCGCTGGGGAGGGCGGGGACCCTGGGGGAGGGAGAGGGCGGGGACCCTAGGGCAGGGGGCTGCAGGCCCAAAGGCTGGCGAGGTGAGGGAGAGGAAGCGTGCCTGGGCTTGCTGGTGCCAACGCAGAGAGCCGGCACGTGTGGAGGAGGAGGAGGAGGAGGAGGAGGAGGAGGAGGAGGAGCAGCAGGAGGAGGAGGAGGAGGAGGAAGAGCAGGAGGAGCAGGAGGACAGGAGCTCGAAGCTAACACTGAGCCACGACCCCCCACGGGGACCAGCGACGCCTGAAGGACGCCAGGGCGCGGGCGGCGCTGAGCCAGCAGGTCGGTGGGGTCCCTGCTCTCGGGGCAGACCCTCCCCAGGCCGCTGAGTCGGGGGGCGGTCTGAGGCTCAGGAGAGGCCCCGGAAGCAGTTGTGAAAGCCGGGCGTCCATGGCTGGGGTGGGAGGAGGGGGGAGGTCACCGAGGGCCCAGCAGGGGGGCTCAGGGTTGAGTATCACCCAGGAACAAGAGGTCACGGGTTCATTTGGGGTCAGACCGCCGCCGGCTGCGGCTGCGCTCTCATCATTGCTTCTCCCCCCACTCCCCCTGCCCCCCTCCCCCCCCCCGCCCCAGCCTCGCTCTCAGCAGGCAGCGCCACGTTTAGGAGGAAAGGCCACGTGCCGAGCTCTGCCTCTCGGGGGTCACACTGCACCCGGGAGCCGGCCAGCGCCCGGACCTCATGCCCTGAGCCGTGGCTCCCTGCCTCCGGGCCGCCCGCCGCCAGCGGGGCTTCGGGGAGGGGACGCGGTTTGAGCGCTCGATGGCAGCGGGGAGGGTCCCGCTCTCTGCCAGCTTTGGTCTGACGGCTGCCCAATCCGGGCGACTCTCCCTCGACCGCCTGCCTCCTGTGGCGGCCGAGGCCCAGTGCGGCGGAACCGGACCTGCGGGCGGCGGGCGGCCCGCTCTCTCCTGACCGGCTTCAGGCGGGGGCTGCCCCCTCCCCCGGCCGCGGGCGCACGGGCCGGGCCTCAGGCGGGAGCGGGGCGGCTCTGCTTCGGGTCCCCGGACCCCTCCCAGCGGGCTGTCCTCTGCCAAAGCACAGGCCTGGCCCGAGCAGGTGCTTCTCCGGCCTCCCTGTGGCAGGACCCGGGCGCCCCAGCACTGGCCACGCTGCCAGGTGCCCCTCAGGCGCCCCGGGCTCCGAGCCGGCCCGGCGGCCAAGTGCAGCACAGCGTGTGCCAGCGACGGAGGAGCAGACGTGTCTGGGGGCTGAGGGTCGCCGATGGGTGCCACCCAGTGGGGGCAGGAGGCCAGGTGGGGGTCGTGCTGCCGGGTCCCCCTCTCCCAGACCAGGCGCCCAGCCAGGCGTCACTTTCCTCCCACTGCCGCACTGATGGGTTTGACTGCTGTCCTTCCTGTGCGCGTGGCCTCCAGGGCCATGTGACCCATGACCTCCAGGACCAGGTCCCCGATGACCTCCAGTGACCCATGTGTCCGTGACCTGCAGGCCCATGTGCCCGATGACCTCCAGGGCCATGTGACCCATGACCTCCAGGGCCATGTGACCCATGACCTCCAGGGCTCATGTGACCCATGACCTCCAGGGCCATGTGACCCATGACCTCCAGGGCCATGTGACCCATGACCTTCAGGGCTCATGTGACCCATGACCTCCAGGGCCATGTGCCTGATGACCTCCAGGGCCAGGTGCCCGATGACCTCCAGTGACCCACGTGCCCGATGACCTCCAGTGACCCACATGCCCGATGACCTCCAGGGTCGCGTGCCCGATGACCTCCAGGGCCACGTGCCCGATGACCCCCTGTGACCCATGTGCCCGATGACCTCCAGGGCCAGGTGCCCGTGACCTCCAGGGCCCTGGCCTGGGTGTGGGACGAGGTGGTGACTGACGCGTGAGGAGACCCAGGGAGAGAGGAGCGTAAAAGGACGTTCCCCGCGCTGGAAGCGGGCCAGTGTGGCGCAGGGCTGAGCCCCGTCCGCACACCGACCGGCCGCCCGTTCCCCGGCCGGGCACGTGCCTGGCTTGTGGGCCGCATCCCGGGTTGGAGTGGGTACAGGAGGCAGCTGACTGATGTTTCTCCCATCCCTGTGTCTCTCTCTCCCCTTCCCCTTCCTCTCTCTTTAAAATCAATGTAAAAAAATACTGAGAGAGAGAGAGAGCGGGTTTTGCATCCACATTCACGTTGGGGACGACGTGTCCCGATCACTGGCGGAGGAGAGCCGTCCGTGACCGTGAGAAAGCCAGCGGGCAGCGTCAGTGGCTACAGTATCAACACCGGATCCGGCCGTGGGGCCGCCGGTCACGGAAACAAACATCTGACACCTTTCCGGGGCTCGGCGAGGGCTGCCGAAACGTACCGCCGTTCCAGGCACGTCGGAGCCAGGTATCGGGTGAGCCTCGCTCTTTCCCCGCCCCCCGTGTCTCCCCGAAGCAGCCGCGGGCCCTCCGGTGTCCCCACCCCCGTGGCCGGCCAGCCAGCCAGCCAGCCAGGAGCCAGCCCGTGCAAGGCACCCGCTGACGGGGACGGCGCCCCCTCTGGCTGCTGGGCAAGTGGGAGAGCGAGGAAGGGCCGTCTCTGCCGTCCCGCCGGTGTCTCCGGGTGAGGTCGCGTGTGTGCTGTGGTGGTGTCCTGGGCTTTTTCTGTGTCTCCTGTCGTGGTTTATGCCTCTTACCTCCTTTTAAAATATATTTTATTGATGTTTTACAGAGAGGAAGGGAGAGGGATAGAGAGTTAGAAACATCGATGAGAGAGAGACATCCATCAGCCGCCTCCTGCACGCCCCCCACTGGGGATGTGCCTGCCACCAAGGTACATGCCCTTGACCGGAATCGAACCTGGGACCTTTCAGTCCGCAGGCCGACGCTCTGCCCACTGAGCCACACCGGTCTCGGCTCTTATCTCCTTTGAAATCTCTCTGGTTGTGAGCATCCATTTCTCGCTGCCTCTGCAGTTTGCTGTGCGCTGAGCACCTCGGTGGACGGCGCCCTCACTTCCTCCTCCTCACCACTCAGGCCCCCCCCAAAAGTTAATACAGACCCCGGGATCCATTTCCCAGCGACAGCAGACCTCTGTGTACGGGTCTCTCTGCTGAGCCTCCTCGGAGCGCCCCGGGGCAAGGTTTTCTCGGCTCCAATGTTTTGTGAACTGAAGGGTAAGAAGGTCGCCCCGTTCCGGTTTGGATAGCAGTAGCTAAGGGAGGACACCCAAAAGGCGGTTCGAGTCTCGAGGGCGCTCGGAGCACAGCCCCGGCGGGGAGTTGATCCGTGAACGTGGTACTTCCGCTTTAAATGTTTAGAAATAGTCTTTTTTTTTTTTCCTCCCTGATTTCTCAGCTCCGTCCCCCAGAGAGCGGAGGCTGTGAGCAGCAGCAGCCAAGTGCTACTGTAGCAAAGCCAGTGCAACAATAGTTGCCAATAATGGCCACCAGGGCGGAATAAAGACACAGTGTTGAGCCCGGGGTAAGACTTGCACTTGTCAGCAACTTTAGGATCAGATTGTTTCCTCCAAAATCCTTGGCGGTGGTTGTAACGAACAGCACAGACATGGAAGTGACCGTGGATCCTGAAGAAAGTTTCCGGTCAGAATTCACCGGGACAGCCATCGGCCTAACTCCTCCCGGGAGAGGGACCTGGAGCAGCCTTGGCCCTGGCTTCCCGGTGTTTGGCGGTTGTCTGGGGGGCGCTGCGCTCGCCACAGGTCTGCGACGTGCCCCGCTGTTGGGGGCACGTATTCCCCCCGGAGACGAGGCGTCTGCAGAACAAAGGCGCACACAGAGACACGTGTGCGCACTCACACGACACTGGTGGCCCTGGTTGCCATAACATGTGACGGGCCCACACCGTGACTTATCTGGAGACGGAAGTGATTTCTTTTTTAAATATATTTTATTGATTTTTCACAGAGAGGAAAAGAGAGGGATAGAGAGTCAGAAACATCAATGAGAGACATCGATCAGCCACCTCCTGCACGCCCCTTACCGGGGATGTGCCCGCAACCAGCATACATGCCCTTGACCGGAGTCCAATCTGGGACCCTTCAATCCGCAGGCCGACGCTCTCTTCGCTGAGCCACACCGGTCTCGGCTGAGATGATTTTGAAGGCAGGTTAGAGGCCTGGCTTTTCTGGGGTTTCAGGGCCCTTGAAGACAGACACTGTTTTCTTGTCGAGGCCTGAGGGACCCTCCGTAGCGCCCTCCCTGGGTGGGAGGGACCTGGGCGCTCTGCAGGGAGCGCTCTCCAAGCCGCTTGCCCCAGCCCCGCCATGCACCGCTCGAGTTTTCCAGTTTTCTGTGGTGTCTGGGCGGACGGACAGTGCGTGGCTGGCTCTTCAGCGGGGAATGCAAGCTCCTTGCAGCCCCGAGCGGAGAGGGGAGCGCATTGGAGAGGGGAGGGCCCCTGGAGAGGTGAGGGCTTAGAGAGGGGAGTGCATTGGAGAGGGGAGGGCCCCTGGAGAGGTGAGGGATTGGAGAGGCGAGTGCATTGGAGAGGTGAGGGATTGGAGAGGCGAGGCACTGGCCAGCTCGGGCATGGCACACGCACACCAGCCCCGTCCAGGCGCACAGGCCAGGCGGTGTGGGCCCGAGTCCAGGCTGGTGGCATCTGTCTGGGGGGGAGTCCTGAGCTCCGAGGAGCCATCGGGGCGGGATCCACCAGGACCAGGGAGCCGGGCCAGAACAGAGGGGGCCCCTCGAGCGCTTTGTCTGGGATTCTGGCAGCTTCTGGGGCCGCAGATTCAAAGGGGAGCCAGGGGCCCCGCATGCTCATTGGCAGCGGCCTGTGGGCCTGTGACTCACGTTCCCGGGGGCCTCCTCCTCCTCCCCCTCCTCCTCCTCCTCCTCCTCTTCCTCCCCCTCCCCTTCCCTCTCTCCTCCTCCTCCTCCTCCTCCCCCTCCTCCTCCGCCGCCGGAAAGGAGAGGAAGTGACATGGGTGGGGAGACGTCAGCGAGGACCACTCTGCCCGCCGGGCCCACCCCGTGGGCGGAGCCGGCGCCGCGGACGGACGGGCGGCCCGGGAGGAGCGAGCCCAGGCCGAACCCGCGCGCGGCCGCCGCTGCCCGTCGGCGCCCCGTCCACGTGCCGGGCCGCGGAGCCAGGTAGGTGCGCGCGTGCGGCGGGCGCTGCGGGGTGCGGGGGGCGCCCCCGGCTCCCCGGGAAGAGCGGGAGGAGGACGGGGACGGGGGGAGCGGGGGGCGGGGATGGGGGGCCGCGGGGTGGGGGGCTGCGCGGGGGGCTGGGGGGCTGCGCGGCGAGGATGCTGCTGCCCGCGCCCCGCCGACCCCCGTGGCCGCCAGCGCGCACCGGGCCGCGGCCGGAGGGGGGGAGGCGGCCTCCCTTTTGTGTCACGCAACACGTCCCGCCCGCCCTGGCGTCCCCATGGCAGCCGCCCCGCGGGGAGGAGGCGCCCCCCAATCTGCCCCCCGGCCCCTGGTCCCCCCGGGGTTTGGGGGGGAGGGCGGCCAGGGAGACGGGGGTCTGGCCCCCCCGCTTTACCTAACCCGCTGCCGGGCCCGTGCGGAGCTGGGTGCTGGGTGCTGGGTGCTGGGTGCTGGGTCCGGCCCGGGAGGCGGGACAGGGCGGGGCGCCCCCAGAAGGAACTTGGAGGAGGAGGGGGCGCAGCCCGGGGCGCGCGCACCCGCTGCTCCGCGCCTCCAGGTCCCCGCACCCGGGGAGCACCCAGTGCGGCCCCCCGTGAGGGCGACGGGGGAGGCGGGGTGCGCCCCGTGTGGGCCCTCCACCCCCCCAGGCCCTCCTCTGCTCAGTGAGGGTGCCCCTGCGCTTCCAGCCCCGGAGAGGGTCCCCACCTCCCCGCCGCCAGGGCCCCCCAGCCCTCCCTGCAGAGGCAGCTGGTGAGGCGGTGTGTTTGGGGGGGTGAGTGAGTGTGAGTGTGCATGTGAGTGTGTGTCTGCAGATGTGCATGTAGGGGTGTGTGTGTGTGTAGCTGTGTGTACAGGTGAGTGGGTGCGGGTAGAGGTGTGTGTGTGTACAGGTGAGTAGGTTTGTGTGTAGGTGTGTGTGTGTATGGGTGAGTGGGTGTGCGTATAGAGTGTGTGTATCGGGTGGTGTAGGAGTGTGTGTAGGTGTGTGTAGGTGTGTATGTGTGTGTAAGTGTATAGGTGAGTGGATATGTGTGTAGGTGTGTGTAGGTGTGTGTGTGTAAGTATAAAGGTGAGTGGATATGTGTGTAGGTGTGTGTGTGTGTAGGTGTGTGTGTAAGTGTATAGGTGAGTGGATATGTGTGTAGGTGTGTGTGTGTGTAAGTGTCAGATGGTGTAGGGGTGGTGTGTGTAGGTGTATCGGGTGGTGTGTGTGTGTAGGTGTGTGTAGATGGGTGTGTGTGTAAGTGTAAAGGTGAGCGGATATGTGTGTAGGTGTGTGTAGATGTGTGTCAGTGTAAAGGTGAGCGGATATGTGAGTAGGTGTGTGTGTGTGTAAGTGTATAGGTGAATGGATATGTGTGTAGATGTGTGTGTGTAAGTGTATAGGTGAGTGGATATGTATGTAGGTGTGTGTGTGTGTGTAAGTGTATAGGTGAGTGGGTATGTGTGTAGGTGTGTGTGTAGGTGTGTATAGGTATGTGTGTGTGTGTAAGTGTATAGGTGAGTGGATATGCGTGTAGATGTGTGTGTGTAAGTGTATAGGTGAGCGGATATGTGTGTAGGTGTGTGTAGATGTGTGTGTGTGTAAGTGTAAAGGTGAGTGGGTATGTGTGTAGGTGTGTGTCAGTGTAGGGAAACGGGCAGGTCGGGACCCTGTGAACCTCCTGACCTGCCAGCCCCTCACGGAGCTGAGAAGAGTTCTCAGGGAGACATGGGACAGCGGGAGAGAATGGGCTGGGAGTCAGCGG
>JAAGEH010001067.1:614-13114 GCA_011751065.1 Lasiurus cinereus
TAACAGCATTATTCACAATTGCTGAAACATGGAAGCAACCCAAGCATTTATCAACAGACAAATTGATAAGAAAGTGGTGTGTGTGTGTGTGTGTGTGTGTGTGTGTGTGTGTTTGTGTGTGTGTAATGGAATGTTACTCAGCCTTAAAAAGGAAGAAAATTCTGATATATGCTACAACATGGATGAACTTTGAGGGCATTATGTTAAGTGAATTAACCCAGTCATTAAAAGACAAATACACTACTATATCATTCTACTTATATGAAATTCTTAGAGCAGTCAACATCATGGAGAGAGAAAATACAATGGAGGCTGCCAAAGTCTGGGAGAAGAAGGGAATGGGGACTTAGTGTTCCATGACATAGATGTTTTATAAAATGAAAATAGTTCTGAAGATGTGTGCTGGTAGATGTCTGTACAACAACGTGAATATAGTTAATATCAATCAACTTTACACTTAAAAATGGTTAAGATGGTAAATGTTATGTGTATTCTACCACAATAAAAAAAAATACACACACACACACACACACACACACACACACACACACACACACAACTTTAAAACCAAACATTACAGAATATTTTCTAACTTTGAGGTAGGGGAAGATTTGTTAAATTATAAAGAGTACAAGCCATAAAGGAAAATATTAAGTGGCGTACTTTCAAATACAAAATTTCTGTTTCTTAAAATATACCATTAAGAGAGCAAAGTCAGCCCTAGCTGGTTTGGCTTAGTGGATAGAGCGTTGGCCTTTAGATGGAAGGGTCCCAGTTTTGGTTCCAGTCAAGGGCACATGCCTGGGTTGCAGGCTCCTACTTGGCCCAGGCCTTAGTTAGGGCTTGGGCAGGAGGCAACTAATCCATGTGTTTCTCTCACATCGATTTCTCTGTCTTTCCCTTTCTCTCCTACTCTCTCTTAAAACCAACGGAAATAGCCTCAGGTGAGCATTTTAAAAAAATTAAAAAGAGGAGCACATAGTTATGTCAAAATATTGATAAAGTATATTTCTTCAGCCAGGGAAGGAGGATGCAGGTGCTCGCTATTATTCTTTTTAAAACTCAGTATCTATGTTTTAGTTGTTTTTTTGTGTGTATATATATATATTTCATAAGAATTCGTATGTAAAAGAGGAAGAGTTTCTAAATTTAAAAATATCCCAACTTTTTAGTGACTAAAAGTAACAGTGAATCATTTCCCTGAGGCTTACTTTCCTAATAATTACAGGTTCTATTTAGTCTATCACTGGTTCTAAAGGTAATAAATACTGCAAGATTTGAAATTGAGCAAAGAAATAAGCCAGGAGACATCGAGACAGGGTGTAAGCAAAAGCAAGAAAGCGAGAGGGGAGGGGAGGGGAGGGGAGGGGAAGGAAGGGAAGGGAAGGGAAGGGAAGGGAGGAAGAGAGGTAGAAAGGAAAGGACAAGGTGTAAGCAGATACAAAGTATAATCTATACAGTATATATAAAAGCCTAATATGCAAATTGTGCCCTCAGGAGTTTGACCGAGAGACTGGGATCACTCTCTATGGCTACGAGGGGGAGGCGTGGAACAAAGGAAGGCCCTGGCTGGCAGCCAACAGCTGGGGAAGGGAAGCCCTGGTCAGCAGCCTATACTATACTCAAGAATATATTTATACTTTTTCCAAGGAAGATAACAGGTACATGAAAGATGGTGCTCAATGTAACTAGTCATTAAGAAAATTAAAATTAAAATGACAATGAGATACCACCTTATGCCTATTACAACAGTCATCATCAAAAGCTGAGAGATATGTGCTGGTGAGGAGAAAGAGAAAAGGGAGCCATGTGCACTGTAAGTGAAATTATACATTGGTATAGCCAGCATGGAAAACTGTATGGAAGCATAGAATAGAAAAGATGCACCTGCGAATGGAAACGCTAATGAGGAAAATGGGGAGCAGGAGGCGGACAATGAGGTAGATGAAGAAGAGGAAGAAGGAGGGGAGGAGGAGGAGGAAAAGGAAGGTGATGGTGAGGAAGAGAATGGAGATGAAGATGAGGAGGCCGAGGCAGCTACAGGCAAATAGGCAACTGAAGAAGATGAGGATGACGATGTTAACACCAAGAAGCAGAAGACTGATGAGGATGACTAGACAGCAAAAAAAGGAAAAGTTAAAGGCCTCCATGACCTATTCACCCTCCACTTCCCGTCTCAGAATCTAAACGTGGTCACCTTCGAGTAGAGACTCCCGCCTGCCTGCCCACCCACCCACCTCGGGCAGTGCCACCTGCAGATGACACAGGCTCTTCGCCATCCAACCAAAACCACAAAGTAAATTTGCAACAGGGGAGAAAAAAGAAACAAAACTTCCAAGGTCCTGCTTTTTTTTCTTAAAAGTACTTTAAAAAGGAAAATTTGTTTGTATTTTTTATTTACATTTTATATTTTTATACATGTTGTTAGGGGTCAGCCATTTTTAATGATCTTGGGATGATCAAACCAGCCTTTGGAGCATTCTCTGTCCTACTTCTGACTTTACTTTTGGTGTGACCATGTTCATTATAATCTCAAAGGAGAAAAAAAACCTTGTAAAAAAAAGCAAAAACAACAACAAAAAATCAATCTTATTCTGAGCATTCCAGTAATTTTGTGTATGTACTTAGCTGCACTATAAGTACTTGGTTTGTATGAGATGGTTAAAAAGGCCAAAGATAAAAAGGTTTCTTTTTTCCCTTTTTGTCTATGAAAAAATAATAATAATAAAAAATAAATAAAAATATGATCCAGTAATTTTATTCTAGGACTATATCCTAAGGAAATGAAAACACTAACTCAAAGAGGTATCTGTTCTCCCATGTTCATAGCACCATTATTTACAATAGTCAAGACATGGAAATAATCTTCTAAATATCCATTGATGGATAAGTGGATAAAAATGTTGCCATAAACATGTGAGTATTATTCAGTCATAGAAACAAGGATGGCTCTTGAAGGCATTATGATAAGTGAAATAAGTCAGACAAAGATAAATACTGTATCATCTCGCTTTTATGTGGAATCTCACCAACCAACCAATAAAACCACCAAATTCATAGGAAAAGAGATCAGATTTATAATTACTAGAGGTAAGGGGTTTCAGGGAGGGGGTATTGGAGGAAGTTAGTCAAAGGTAAAAACTTCCATTTACAAGACAAATAAGTACTTGGGACGAAATGTATAACATGGTGACTATATTTAACAGTTTTATGATATATGTATAACAAAGTTAAGAGCTAGATACTAAGAGTTCTCATCACAAGGAGACTTTTTTTCCTTTCTTGTTATTGTATCTATATGAGATGATGAATATGGTAATCATTTCATGATATATGTAAATAAAACCATCATACCGCACACCTTAAAGCTATATAGTGATGTCAATTATTTCTCAATAAAACTGGAAAAATGTTTTTAACTTTTCCTCAAAAAAAAAAAAACACCTAAAGATTAATTTTAACAGACATTTGCTAAACATACTGTGCAGTTAAGATAGTTTTTTTTTTCTTTTTGGGACAGGAAAAGCTGACATTTTAGTGCAAATATTGTTTTTCTAAAGCAATATTGCAAAGACAGTTTATGTTATGTTGTGGAAAACTCAAATTCCTATGTGGTATCCCAAGTTTTTAACCAACTGTAATTACGAAAGCAAATAAGCAAAAAAGAGTGCACTTCTGTTTTGTTTCTGGTAGTACTTAAGCTCTAAGCCCAACACTGAAAGACTGCTTTCTGGGCTACTGCCTCCTGATATTCATCTGTTCCCTTTACTTTTCACACTGGCACATTCTTTGCCTTTTCTAGTCCAAGGTGATCAAATTTATAGAGCCTTGATTTCTTATACCAGCTTAAACCTGGATAGGCTTATTGTGGCACCTTTTGACATATTATTTTAGTTCCTTGTCACCATGGGCTGGAGAAGCAAACAACTCTCAATTTCTATCTTAGGTCTTTAACTTATAAATTATGGAATCTCTGACAAGTAACTCATGATGAGTCTCAGATTCCATATCCTATCTAATAAAAGAGAAAAATGCAAATTGACTGTACTTCTACTATACCCACAAGCCACACCCACCAGCCAATCAGGAGTGATTATGCAAATTAAACCAACAAACATGGTGGCGGCCACGAAGCTGGAACAAGCAGAAGGTTTGGGTTGTTCCTGGCAAAGGAGGAAGCCAAGCTTCCCCCCCACCATCCCCCCACCCCACCCTCACCCCTGGTGCTGACCGGCTCTAGCCTTCACTCAAGGCTACAAAGTTTCAATTATAGAAGATAAATAAATCCCAACAAAAATGATGGCAGCCACGGAGCTGGAGAGAGCTAGAGGCTTGGGTTGCCCCTGGTGATGGAAGAAGCCAAGCTTCTCTACCGCCCTGGCCTTCCCTGGCCTCTGCTCAAAGCTACAAAGTTTCAATTATAAAAGATAAAAAAAATCCCAGATACTAAGGCCTCTACTTGGGTTGCTGGGGTGTGTGGCCAGCCTGAAAACTACCACAGGCCCTTGCCCAGGCTGCCCCATGCCCCAAGGAAACCCACACCCTGATCCGGGATACCTTTCTGGGAAAAGCAGCTGTCCCCCCACACGTGCACCAGGCCTCTATCCTATCTAAGAGTAATATGCAAATTGACCATCACTCCAACACACAAGATGGCTGCCCCCATGTGGACACAAGATGGCCACCACAAGATGACCAACAGGGGAGGACTGTTGGGAGGGACCAGGCTGCAAGGGAGGGCAGTTGGGGGTGATTAAGCCTGCAGGGGAAGGCAGTTAGGGGTGACCAACCAGGCTGGCAGAGGAGGGAAGTGGGGTGGGACCCAGGTCTGTAGGGGCAGGCAGTTGGGGGGGACCAGGCCTGTAGGGGAGGGCAGTTAGACATCCCTCAAGGGGTCTCAGCAGGCTGGGCTGAGAGACACACAACTTCTCCCCCCCACCCCCTGTGAACGAATTTTGTGCACTGGGCCTCTAGTATATTTAAAAAAAAAGGATAATCCCTATCTTTGAAGAGTTAATTTTTAAAAGCGTAAATTTATTCAAACTTTAGTTCAGTGTATATTTAGGTACAGGTGGTGGGATTCTCAGTCCTACTCACAAACCAGATTCCCAGTTGTACCTGTGGGTATGATCCTCAAATATCATTCCCAATTCTGGATATCAGCAGATGCTTTTCAGATTTCTAGTTCCCATGGCCCATGTAGACATAACAGACCTCTATTTTCTGACAACTCAGAAAATAATAAACCTGTTACATGGATCCTTATCTAAATTTTAGGTCTCCTGTACAAATTTTACAAATATATCTCTTGTCTTTTTCTTAGAAATCACTATATTGTCCAATTCTTCATAGTCTACCTTTGCCTTCTGGTCTTGACTTTCTAACTTGTCTGGAAAATATTTATCTAGATAGATGATAAGGTCAGTCTTTTATAGCTATCACCTGAGATTTTTTTCTCACCAGTGACCTCTGGCTTCTACAAAGACCCGTTTTCTCTATTCTCCTCACACCATGTCCAATAGCTTATAAAACATTCCACAGCATCATGTTACAGAAAATAAATTAGAAGACAACTCTATGTTCTTAGTCCTCCAACTGGCCAAACATGTGACTTTCACCAAGTTATTTACCCAATGGGAAACTCATTTTTTTTCATTTGCAAAACAGGGAACATGTCCTGCAAACTTTAGAGACTAAAGATCAAATGCAATAATGCATTTGTACCTTGAAAACTATAATTCTATATAATGTAGAAAGTATTATCCACTCAAAAAAAGAGGCAATATAGCATAGCAGTAAAGATACTGAAGTCTAACTGCCAGAGTTGGAATCTTGGCTCTGTCATTCACCTTTTCATGTGTAACAAAAGAATTATGGTACCTACCTCACTAATATTAGTTCAATGATATTAGCTATTATTGGTATTATTAAATGTCTATTATGTGTTAGGCATTCTACTAGGTGCTGGTAATAAAATGGAGTCAAAACAGGTATGACTAATACTTTGCCAAAAAACTATACCTCCTACCCCATATGTTACACTTTCTAAGTCATTTATGTCATATATACTTTACTACAAAGAAAAATCTGAGCAGTAAAGCATTTCTATGGAGTGTTAAGATAAGACTCCACAACTTCACTATTTCTTTTATGTGAACATTTCCAATGAACATACAGTGAATCTAGTATTCTCTTCCTAATTCATCACTTGAGTTGAAATTCTCTTGGTGTCTTCTGGGTGAACTGTTTGGTATATGTTTCTATCAAATATAAATAATCAATTATAGTGTAACTGAACGCAACATCCAAAGACCATCTACTTCTCAATCACCTAAGATGCTAATTAAAAGGCAGATTCTTGGACCCCATTTCAAAAGCTTTGGCTGAAAGATACGGGAATCTGCATGTCTAATAAGTTCCCAATGTGAAAATCTCATTTGAGAAACACAATCTCAAGAGAGGAAAAAACCTCCACTAAACAAGAAATCTGTAACCAAAGGAAATACTGAAGTTTCGTGAAAGAGAAAAATTTTAATCCTCACCATAAACTTTGACATGATTGTCTCCAAACAGGGTGGAATTAACAATGCATGAAGATCAAGACCAAAACTGACTTGAACATACACATATCTTAACTATAAGTGTTTAAGCAAATCTTATTCTAGAAGCCAAGGGGAGGGACTGTGGGAAGGGGACACTGAAAAAGCTTACCCGTATATCAGAAGCAAAGAAAACAGTGTTATTGCAATAGTCACACCTACTAAACTAGGGTTTAGTGATCTCAGTAAAATGGAACCACTTTCTTTTAAACTCAGGCAACTAAAGATAGAACTCCCTGCTACCAATTCCCCATATCTACCACAAACCTTGAATAATCTCTCATATGTAAACCCTTTCTACTGGGATTTAAGCCGGTCCTGTGACCAATCTGAGCAAGAAAAAATATGGCTTTTTTTTTTTATAAAAGTACTCTGAAATAACCAATTAAAATTTATACCTCTTGGTCTGATTGACAGTTATAGATCTCACTGAGATAATCAAGAAGCTCTGGATATCTAGTGGGCATAAAGTTTTCAAATAATAATTCAAAACTCATGAACAAAATATGTCTCTGCCCACCAAGCCACAGTAGCCTAACATCTGCTCTGATTCATAAAATAAAATGCCCTATAAGGCTTTTAGTTCTAATGTGGTAGCGTGTTTAGTACCAAGACTGGGAAAAAAATCGGATGCCCAAGGGGGAAAAAGATGCCCAACCTGCCCACACTAAGCATCCTAAATCAAGTCGACCAGCAGCGCAGGCGGGCGGGGCCGAGATTTCTCCTGCATCACTGCGCTTGCTCTTCTCCGCTTGCGTGAGCACCGCCCACCCACCCAGCGTGAACCCACTGGGCCTAGCCTCTCCTTCCCCCTCCCCTCGGCCTGGTGCTGAATCATGAGCCCAATCATGAGCCCAATATCTCCGCACGGTAAAAATCAAAGAACAATGCCACCCGGAATGGGGCACAAGGTTGGGGTGGGGCAGAAGGCTGGAAACCACAAGTTTGCTTCCCTCTCCCCAATTTCCCCCACCCCACCCCCACATGAAAAATGAGTACTGCAGCGCTGGGGCACTCCCGAGCGGGCGTCCCTTCTCTGTTGCTCAGGTCTGCAATGCTTTCCTGGGCCCGGCCAGCTACCGGCTTCATTGTTCTAGCCCCGCAGCCCGCTGGGAGCCCCAGCCCAGGGGCTCTCGCAGCTCCCTGGAAGTGGGGGGTTGTGGATCCCCTGTCCCTTAAACCTCTCCACGGAGGAACGCAGGCCCCTTCCCACCCTCATCTCCTTCCTGCCAACCTATCGCTACAGCCCTAAAGCGGAGCCAGGCAGTCTCAGGGAGGCGAGGGGTGGGTGCTGTCCAAATGCTGGGAAGAGAGAGACTAGGGAGTCTCGGGAGAAAGGTGAGGCTGTGGCTGCACTAAACCGCAGCCCGCACCTACAGCATGCAGTTACCTGAGCACGGCTCTGCCATGGTTCCTCTGCCCCGACAGGGAGCAGCTCGGCCGCCTGTGACCCGTCTCCCGGCCCTGGATGCTGGTGCCGCGTAGCCCTTGGCCCTCCTCCTTCCCAGAAGAGGGCCAGTCCCGTGCAGGCAGCACAAGTCACCACATTCTACTCACCCCAACTATTTCTGTCCTTCTGGTGCTTGGCCATGGTGGTCCGGGGACTGGTGGCAGTGAGGCGCTGTCACCGCGCTCGCTCTTCTCCTGGGCCCCAGGTTGCTGGCAGTGGGAGGCTCTGTGCCCGCGCTGGGCGCTGTACGCTCAGACTCTTGATGTTGCTGTGGCGCTGGTGGGAAGGAGAAGGGAGGAGAAAACGGATGAACCAAGCTCAGCATCACAAGCCCGAATTCACACAAATATCAGCGTCACACCCTCCCTACCTCTGCCCACCCCCAGAGCGTGAAGAGAGTGAAGGAAGATGTGCTGTAACATTTTCAATGTAAAATACACATAAACAAACAGCACCCCCTCAGACTCACAAAGAATTTAACAGCATTATCTAGCCAGAGAAATACACAAACCAATATACTGTATTATGCTGTATGTTCAAATACCTGTTTTCTAGAACAGTTACACATTAGTACAAACATGGTGGCAATATTTATGTATCTTAAAAAGTTAAAATAATCCGCATTTATCTACCAGACACCATTTCCCCCCACTTTAAAGCAAGGTCATGTTAGTAAAGAGGGTACTGTGCATTTTGTACCTGTCTACTGAACAGGCCTATCTTTTAAAATTAGGATAGCAAAATTAGATCAAGAAGATCAAGATAAATGAAAGCTGAAGATTAATTATAATCTGTAACTAAATTTCTAGCAGGCAAAACTCCCCACTAGATTCGTAGAGATAGAGTCTGGATTTATATTGGCAAATATTTGAAGTAAAGTCACACTACGGAGTCTGGGTAAGCCTTGGCAGCCATAAAGGTTGCAAACAATTTTAAAGGGAAAGTAAAAGGCAATAAATATTTAAAAATATACTTTCAATCTCTTTTTCCTTTCTTTTTCTCTGCCTACAAATTTAGTCTTCAGTATCCTAGACACATTGTACCTTCACGCTACTTGACCTTTGAGATACCATCATCCCATTCCTACCTCCTCACATTTTTCTCCTGCATTTGGTTGTTGGCCACACGTTACATGTCAGTTTTGACTAAGAGATTGCTGTTAGCCTCTTAATTACCAGGTCCTTAGTTTCTGCTTTTTCCTCATCAGCAACTCCTCACTCTATGTTCTCTCAACATAATTCACTATGGTATCTTCAGACAGGACCTCCATGCTGATGATTCCCAAATTTATACTTCTAGTGTTAAACTCTTTTGAGAGAGGATCATCACAACAGCTAAATTTATAACTGCCTGAGGTCATCTTCACTTTTTTGACTGACACTTCAAAATCAACTTGTCAAAAAACAGTTTTATCTACTACTGCCAAACTTTATGCATTCCATATTTCAGTTAATGGTTCTAGTGACCTCAGAACTGTGAACACTAGAAACGAAGTTTATATTAGTTTTAAAGGGAACTGTGTTCATTGGAATTGCATTCCCTGAACACTAATAAAGAACATAGGAAGACAGAAATTATCTCATTGCTGAACCTCCAAACCAAATTCACAGTACAAAAAGAAGTGTTCTGTACTTTTTATTATTATTATTATTATTATTATTTTGCTATAATTCCCAGCTCACATTCTAGTCTGTCCCTTTCAACTGAATCCTATTTAAAAAAGAGAACAGTTCTAGCTGGCATTGCTAAGTGGTTAGAGCGTTAGCCCGAGAACCCAAAAGTGGCAGGTTTGAATCCAGTCAAGAGCATGTACTTGGGTTGTAGGTTTCCTGCCCCAATTGGGGCACGTGAAGGAGGCAACAACCAATTGATGTATCTCTCTCATATTGATGTTTCTCTCTCTCTCTTCTCTTTCCCCCTAAGCCCTTCCTTCCACTTTCTCTAAAGTCAATGGGGGAAAATTATCCTCCAGTGGGGATTAACCAAAACAAAGAGTACAGTAGATTCTACAAAAATAATTGTTCTACAATATCTATTCCTAATTGAAAAAGAATTTTATTTTTTAAAAAACCCTTTTTCCATTGTAATTAATAAGTAATCTGTGGGATGTACTTGATGACTGTGTGAATATCTTGGCCAAGAATTTTCATTCCATGGCAACTATTAGCATTCACTGATTATCCTTATCTAGATCAATTTTACATTAGTAATATTAAAATGGTGTTTTTAAAACAATTACATAATTTATTTTACATTTTATATTTAGCAGTTGGTATTCTCCCTCCTATTTTTGTTTCTTACATAATGTTATAGATTTCTGAAATCCATAACAAACAAGTTTTTGGGTTCTGTTATTATGTATCATCATCATTATTCTGATGTTCACATTGTCCTAAAATTGGTCAATGGGAGCCTCAAGTCAATCCTGTATCTTTTATTATGTTCTCTTTGTCTTTGATCACTATTTTGTTTTCTGCCACAATAAAATATTTCAAGTTTCCCTGCCTCAGAACTAGAATTAGCTTTACCTCCTTTCCCCCCCCCCGCCACTTTTTAAAAATTGTTAACACCACTACAGATGTTCTCATTTTCCTCTTCTCTGCTCATCTCCACCCAGCCCCACCCCCTCTCCTTCCCTCTGGCAGTGACCATACTGTTGTCTGTCTATGGGTTATGCTTATATGTTCTTTGGCTAATCCCTTCACCTTCTTTCATCTAGTCCCTCTTCCTATCCCCTCTGAAAGCTTTCAATCTATTCCATGTATCCTTGCCTCTGTTTTCATTTTGTTCACCAGTTTATTTTGTCCATTCGATTCTACATATAAGTGAGATCATCTGATATTTGTCTGTCTCTAACTGTATTATTTCACTTAGAAAAATAAAATTTTCTAGGTATATCCATCCCAAAATAACACTGTAAATAACGCTGCTATGAACACAGGGGTGCACATATTATTTCAAACTAGTATTTTGTGATCCTTAGGGTATAGTCCCAGAAGTAGGACTGCTGAGTCAAAAGGCAATTCCATTTTTAACTTTTTGAGGAAACTCCATACTGTTTTCCACCGTGGCTGCCCCAGTTTACATTCCCACCACTAGGGTCCCCTTTTCTCTACATCCTCTCTAGCATTTGTTGACATATTCACAGTAGCTATTCTGGCAGGTGTGATGTGGTATTACATTGTGGTTTTACTTTGCATCTCTCTGATTAGTGATGTTAAGCATTTTTTTATACGTCTATTAGCCATCGTTATGTCCTCTTTGGAGAAATGTCCATTCTGGTCCTTTGCCTATTTTTTAATTGGATTGTCTGTCTTCCTAGTGTTGGGTTGTATAAGTTCTCTATATACTTTGGAGATTAACTGCTTACCCAATGTATCATTGAAAAATATGTTCTCACATACAATGAGTTTTCATTTTGTTGATGATTTCTTTTGCTATGTTCATAGCAGCACAATTTACAATAGCTAAGATTTGGAACCAGCCTAAGTGTCCATCAGCAGATGAGTGGATTAAAAAACTGTGGTACATCTACGCAATGGAATACTACGCTGCAGTAAAAAAGGAGTTCTTACCATTTGCAACAGCATGGATGGACCTGGAGAGCATTATGCTTAATGAAATAAGCCAGTCAGAGAAAGATAAATATCACATGATCTCACTTATTTGTGGAATATAATGAACAACATAAATTAATGAACCAAAATAGAGCCAAAGGGGAAAAATATTTTAGTATGTAATAGAAATAATCCTGTTATTTGCAGATTTTTTAATATTTCCTACAACTTTTGTGGTATTATACTATGTTAGTATAGTTTTGGTAATATTATATTTAAAAATTGTCTTGAAATGTTTATTGCATGTAACTTCATTGTATTTAAAATCATTTTTCTTGAAATATTATTTATTGCATATAAATAATTAAAATGCTTAAAAATATATTGCTGCAAGATTATCTGATATATTTTTTTAACATATTTTATTGATTTTTTACAGAGAGGAAGGGAGAGAGATAGAAAGTCAGAAACATCGATGAGAGAGAGACATCGATCAGCCGCCTCCTGCACGCCCCACTGTGGAGATGTGCCCACAAGCAAGGTACATGCCTCCAACCGGAATCGAACCCAGGACCTTTCAGTCCGCAAGCCGACGCTCTATCCACTGAGCCAAACTGGTCTCGGCTTATCTGATATTTTGTTGCCTATGTTTTCTTCTTGGATTTTTTATGGTTTCTCAGCTTATATATAAGTCTTTTATCTATTTTAAGTTTATTCTTGTGTATGGTATAAGTTGATCTAATTTCATTTTTTTGCATGTCCAATTTTCCTAACACCATTTATTAAAGAGACTGTCTTTAACACACTGTTTGCTCTTGCTTCCTCTGTCAAGTATTAATTGACCATATAGGCATGCATTGATTTCTGAACTTTCTGTTCTGTTCCATATATCTA
>JAAGEH010001068.1:0-12265 GCA_011751065.1 Lasiurus cinereus
GTGGTCGCCATTGGTGGTTCTGGCCTTGCTGAGCCCTGGAGGTGGTCACCATGGTGATTCCGGCCTTGCTGACCTCTGGAGGCGGTCGCCATTGGTGGTTGCCGCCTGGCCCTCTGCTGTAGATGAAGATGACAGAGAAGGGAATTGCCGGTCCCAGCACCTGCCGGACCTGGTGTGACTGTGAGGTCCACCCTGGAGGCTCCTCGGGGGTCTGAGAGGCCAGGTGTGCAGTGAGCCTGCGCCTCGAGGGCAGGCGGCCCAACACAGGCGCAGCGACCTGGGAGTGGCTGGAGGTGCGGGCCAGTTGGCAGCCCACAGAGCCACCCCAAGCTGGTCAAGGCCGGCAGAGCAAGGCCCCTTCAGAGTCAGGAGGGGCGGCTCCTGTGTGTGACCGCGAGTCCTTCTCGCTCAGAGTCCGTCGTCTACATCCGGGTTCACGGAAGAATTCGCTCGGTACTCCATCTGGCAAATGGATATGTGATGGAGAGAGCATCCTCAGAAAATGCCCTAAAAATTTTCTGTTCTCTGTCCATTCATCCCCCTCCCTGGTAACCCCTGGTAACCACTGATCGTTTCTCCCGTCTCGCTCGTCTTTTCCAGAAGGTCATGCAGTGGGAATCACAGACACATGGGTGGCTTTCGGGGTTGGCTTCTCAGTCTTAGTCACCTCCATTTACGGCAGTGGTTCTCAACCTGTGGGTCGAGACCCCTTTGGGGGTCGAAGGACCCTTTCACAGGGGTCGCCTAAGACCCACAGGCTGAGAACCGCTGGTCTAGAGTCTCACCCCTTCGCGTGGTGCTGGCTGTGGGTTTGGGGGAAGATGTTCTTTCCATCATTAAGGGAGTTCCACTCTCTTCCTCGTCTGCTGAGAGTTTTTGTCACGAACAGGTGCTGGATGTCGGCAGATGGTTTATTTTTCTGTTTCTACTGATCTGATCGTGGGATGCTTCTTCGTTACACGTCGATGTGATAAGTTAGGGTCATTGATTTTCATATGGTGAGCCAGCTTTGCATACCTAGAATATATATATATATACCACTGAGTTGTAGGTGTGTAATTCCTTTCCTGCATGGCCCTATTTGGTGCGCTAATATGCTAGTGTTTTGTTGGGCACTTTTACATCTGTGTTCCTGAGGGAGCTTGCTCGGTGGTTTGCTGGTGATGTCTTTGTCTGACTTTTGTGTCAGGGTAATGCTGCCCTCACACAGTGAGTTAGGGAGTGGTGTTCCCTCTGTCTGTCTCCCCAGAGAGATTGTGGCGAGTTGGGCATCATTTTTTCTTTCTTCACGTTGGGTACAATTCACCAGTGACTCATCCTTGCCTGGCGCTTTCTGCTTTAGAAGGTCATTAATTATGGATTCAACTTCTTTAATAGAGAGAGTCTAGGAAAAGATGGCACAGAGTCCTAAAAGGTACCCAGTCCATCCATTCATTCATTCACTCATTCATTCACTCACTCATTCATCCATTCCTGAATTTGCAAGGAAAGTGATTGCCAGGCCGATTAGAAGCGTTAAGTTTATTACCGGGAAGATGTTTGTACTAAAGGCCACACTTTTCGAATGGCCTTACACACTTGCTTCATTGTGGTTTAGGTGTGCCTCCTCGGTGAGCTCCTAGCCAACATTTCTTTTTTTTTATTTTTCACTCTTGTTTTTATTTATTTTTCATATATTTTTTGTTCTCACAGAGGAAGTGAGAGGGAGAGAGACATAGAAACATCAATGATGAGAGAGAATCATTGATTGGCTGCCTCCTGCAGACCCCTTCCTGGGGATTGCACGTGCCCTGACCGGGAATCGAACCGTGAGCTCCTGGTTCCTAGGTCGATGCTCAAGCATGGAGCCACACCAGCCAGGCTTGTTTTTATTCTTATTTCCCTTCTGAAAACGGACTCTGAATCTGAAATGGAAGCAGCCTTGCAGGGGCCGGGAGGCAATCTCGTTATCTGGATGCTATTTTCACACTTTCTAGGTTCCATTTGACCAACCTGCTTGGTTACCCCCACACTCTGTCCCAGTGAGGACCGGATTACTTTTTTTTTTTAATATATTTTATTGATTTTTTAAGAGAAGAAGGGAGAGAAATAGAAAGTCAGAAACGTCGATGAGAGAGAGACATCGATCAGCCACCTCCTGCACGCCCCACAGTGGAGATGTGCCCGCAAGCAAGGTACATGCCCTTGACCGGAATCGAACCCGGTACCTTTCAGTCCGCAGGCCGACGCTCTATCCACTGAGCCACACCGGTCTCGGCAGAACCGGATTTCTTGACGGGACAGTGGAGACCCTGCATCCATGTGACCTAAGGACACAGGCTTCCTATCTGCTCTTTCAAAAGGTCCTTCATCCACGTCCCGTGGCCCCAGGCCCTGCCTCTCATGCCTTGCCTCGTTTTCACCTTGTGTGTCTGCACCTGTCAGAGCTGCTGTGGCTCCTGGGGGTCCCCTGTCCCCTCTGACCCTGCGCTCCTGGACACACACACACACACACACACACACACACCCTCGTCTATCGGCAGCTTCGCTCTGCGGGCCCAGGCCCGGCGGTGGGCCCGTCAACGCGTGCGCGTGTGGGTTTGCCATCGGCCGGACGTCCCTAGAATTGCTGATCACGTGGCTCCCTCAGCCCCAAATGGAAGACTTTCTCTGAGAGAGAAACAAGGGGTCCCCCCCTTCACCCCCCTTTTTGCTGTGAGCATGCATTCAGCCAGTGCCAACGTGAGGCCTCTGAGCAGAGCTGTGGGTGTGGGGAGTCTCCCCCGTGCCCCCCACCCCGACGTGAGGCCTGTATGTGGCCTTCTTCGGGGCATAGAAGTGCTTTCTTCAGCTCACACAGGCGAGGACGCTAAGCATTCAGGGGGGACCCCAGCTGCAGCCTCGATCCCCCCGCCCTCCCTGTCGCGGTGACAGCCCCCGCTTTGGCGGGCGGAGAGAGGAGAACAGTGCAGGCCTGTGAGGAGCGGCTCTCGGGGCGCCCGGCGTGGAGCAGGGGACGTGCTTCCTTCCCCAGTGGCCGGGGAGGGGGTGGGGGGTCCATCCAGCCCGCCTCGGGGCGCCCTCCCACCCAGACGCCTGGGGAGTGTGGCCCTCAGCGGCCCCCCCGTCCCTGTTTCTCGGGACCCTGGGGAGGCGGTGCGCCTGACTCTGGGTGTCGGGTCAGAGCGGATTCCGTGGCTGGAGGGTCACCGCCCCCCCCACCCACCCGACGCCAGCGTCGCTCCTCGTGAGGCTTCTGAGGCCGGAACCCGCGTTCTGACATGTTTGTCATCCTCCGAGGCAGGACGTGGATCTGCCTGCCTCCCTGCCGTTTGTCATCCGAAATGTCACCCGCCTGGCAGGGACCCTTCAAGCACCAGGAAAGCGCTGCAGTGAGAGGTCCCCATGGTAACGAATGAACACCATCCTCCCCCCACCCCACCCCGTGTTTCGGTGGCTATTTTAAGCCCTTCCGTGGATCTGCATCCCCGCGCAAATGTGCCCAACGGGGACGGCCCCAGCCGGTGGGCTCAGTGGCTAGAGCTCCGGCCCGCGGGCTGCAGGGTCCCGGGTTCGATGCCAGTCAAGGGCACGCACGTTGGTTGCAGGCTCGATCCCTGGCCGCGGGCGAGGCAGGCAGAAGGCAGCCGATGCCTGGGTCTCTCTCACACCGCTGTGTCTCTCTCGGTCTCTTCCCCTCCCTTCCTTCCCTCTCTCTCTAAAAAAAAAAAAAAAAATTGTTTGCTTTCTGCCGGGATGCGTCCGCGATCCCTGAGGCCTCCTGTCGAATCCCGGGGCGGCCTTCAGCTCCAGGAGGGGTCCCCGGATTCCATTTCCGGAGCTCCACCTTCGGGGGGTCCAGCCTGTGTTCCGTGAGCCCTCCTAGTCTGGAATTTGCTGGTGGATCCTGGACCCCAGTTGGGGGCGAGGCAGGGAGATGGGAGAGCGTGTCCTTGGCTGTGACATTACAGACGCTGTGGGCTTTCAGGCCGGGGTGACCACGAAGCAGGTGGGTGAGGGAGCGTCCCGGCCAGTGTCCTCCTGCTGGACGCTGGGCCACGACCCCCCCACCTCTCCCCTGGTCCCGGGCGACGCCCCCTCTTCCGCATGCAGCCTGTCTCCCAGGAAGTGATCCTGACCGGAGCAGAGGGGCCCGCTAACGTCGGGGTACCACCTCCTGAGAGCACGGGGCTGGCTGCCCTGGGCTCCCCTTCGCCTCTTCCTGACCCCTGACCTCTGGGGTCCTGGCGCCGCACCCCGGATTGATTTCCTCGGCCTCGCCGTCTCCCAGCGTCCTCTCTCCTTCCTGTCACCGCGCGTCCTCCGTCCTCCGCGCAGTGAGGCCGCGCCACAGGGCTCGGTCCCCAGCTATCACGCATTCCCATCAAGGAGGGGAAGGTCATCGTGGGAGAGGGCCCCGGCGGGAGTGTGGCCGGCTCGGACTCCTGGGCTCGTGGCTCCCCGCCCCCCTGCCCTCCTCCCCGCCAGGCCCGCCCCTCACCTGGGCCGTAGGTCTCACCTTCGGAGTTCACCGGCTCCTGTGCACAGCCCTGTCCTCGGAGCAGCCTCTGCAGCTGCCCGTGACCTTGTGCGCACGCAGAGGCCATCGCCATTCCAGGGACGGAGCCGGGCCTGCCCAAGCTCACCCACCAGCTGGCAGGGTCACCAGCCTGCCGCGGGGGCCGCGGGCAGGGCTCTGGCGTGGGGAGCGCCCGCTCCTTGCCTTCCTCGCTCCCTGGGACCTGGATTACTGGGCAGACCACTGGCCAGCCTGAGGCAGGTGAGGATCTGGGGTGCTCTCCTCCCCCCCAATATGAGACCCACGCCCGTCCCCTCTGACATCTGCATGCGGGTTGGCCCAAATGCCCGGGGTGAGGCAGCCGGTGGAAGCTGCCCACGTCCACACACTTGAAGGTGATTCCTTGATTCCTTGAGTGGTGAAGACAGAAAACAGCCCTGGCCGGTTCGCTCAGTGGGTAGAGCGTTGGCTTTGGGACTGAAGGGCCCCGTGTTTTCGGGCAGCATGCAGGAGGCCACCAATCGATGCCCCCCTCTCTCTCTCACACTGATGTTTCTCTCTCTGTGCCTCTCCCCTTGCTTTCCCGTCTCTCTAAAAATTGATGGAAAAGATTCCCGGGTGAGGATTTAAAAAAAGAAAAAAAAAGCCGAAACCGGTGTGGCTCAGTGGACAGAGGGTCAGCCTGCAGACTGAAAGGTCCCGGGTTCGATTCCAGTCAGGGGCATGTATTCTGGTTGCGGGCACCTCCCCAGTAGAAGGTGTGCAGGAGGCGGCTGATCGATGTCTCTCTCTCATCCATGTTTCTAACTCTCTGTCCCTCTCCCTTCCTCTCTGTAAGAAATCAATAAAATAAAATAAAAATCAACAAAATATATTTTAAAAAAGAAAAAAATGTTTTCCTTGTGAATTCTGAGCACTTCTCCCCCCCCATCCCCTGAAGGGGAGGGCTGACCTTTGCAGGTGGACGGCCAGACGGCCAGCAGACAGCGCGTGCCTGTGGCCAGGGCCTGCCCAGAGGGGGCCGCGTATTTGTGCTGTGACACGGTTTCCTCCTGTTCAGGGGAGACTCTCGGCTTTTCTCTTTCAGGCGGGAGGACGCAGGTGATGCTCAGGCCGGTCCCCCACCCCCACTTTAGAACCAGCCCCCTCTTCCTGCATCTCACACAGCTTCTTTTTTTTTTAATATATTTTATTGGTTTTTTACATAGAAGAAGGGACTGAGATAAAGAGTTAGAAACATCCATGAGAGAGACATCGATCAGCCGCCTCCTGCATGCCCCCTACTGGGGATGTGCCCCCAACCGAGGTCCATGCCCTTGACCGGAATCGAACCCGGGACCTTTCAGTCCACAGGCCGACGCTCCACCCACTGAGCCACACCGGTCAGGGCCGTCACACAGCGTCTAGTAGAGAACCGACGGGTCAGGTCAGCCGTTGGGTGCAGGGAGTCGCTAAGCCATTTAGCGGGTCGGGCTCGCCCCTTGGCCGTCCGTCCGGGTTGGTGGGAACCGGCATTTGAACGGGCAGCGCCCGTTGTTCAGTTTAAAGAAAGAAGCAGATGTGGGTTTCCTCTCACGCTGGTGCAGGGAGGGCGGGGCCTCCTGAACAGCCACGTGATGCCGTGGCTCGTGGTGGGGGCTGTGGGCACCCCGGCTTCTGCCTGGGCCTCTGCAGCTGCTGCTGTTCACGCGGAGGGTCCGGACAGCCACCGGCCCTGCCCAGCCTGGCCTCGGGCCTCGGCCTCCTCCAATGGACGCTCCGGGCAACGACACCTCCGAACGCGGGTGCACCGCCTGCGGAGCAGAGAGACACCCTTCTCTCTGAGTCTCAGGGAGCGTCATTAGAAGAAAAGCGTCTTCCGAATCAGGCTTATGGTTGAGTCTCCAGGACAGCGGTTCTCAACCTTCCTAAGGCCGCGACCCTGGCATACAGTTCCTCCTGGGGTGGTGACCCCCAACCATGAAATGTTGCTCCTGTGATGCATCGTGATGTCAATATCTGCATTTTCTGATGGTCTTAGGCGACCCCTGTGAAAGGTTCGTTCGATCCCCAAAGGGGTCGCGACCCACAGGTTGAGAACCCCTGCTCCAGGAGCATCCCGCACCCTAGCAGCCCGTCCTGGGTACCATTCAGAGCCCGACCCCAATGGGAGGGGGGAGCAGGCCTGGCTCTCCAGAAACCCTCCCTGCTCAGCCTCATTTACCTGGGTGGGGCGAGGAGAGACGGTGTCAGGTAGAGTGTGATCCAGGCGCTGGCACAGGGCCCACAGACAGAGCAGAGCCTGGGCGAGGTCGCTGCCCCATGGGTTGCACCTCGAGCCCACCTCTCCCTGCCGGGCCCAGGCCATGGAGATCTGCAGGCATGTTCAGGCGTGGCCACCAGGCCCTCCATATGGGCACCGGCCTCGCGGGTGACCGAGTTTTGGAGTCTCGCCTGGAGGAGAGAGCAGGCCTCGGCGAGTGCGGGCAGCAGCAGGCTCCGAGTCACAGCCTCTGGCTCCTAGTGGACGGCTCGGTGACATCATTCACCCCGGCTCCTGGCGCCGTCCACGCTCGCGGCCATTTCTCTCTAGTGTCCCCTGGGCCGGTGTGTGTGTGAGATAAAATGACCGCTCCACGCCGGAGGGGGACCACCCGCTGGCCAGCCGGCCCTGGCTTTTGCGGGAGCGGGTGATTTTATTCCAGCCTTTACCCCCGTCCACGTACTGGCAGACGGCGGGTGGGGAAAAGGAACGTGATCACATGACACCGACGGGTCTCCTTCTTCTGTGGAACAGACCAGAAGGTGTCGAGCGTGATGTTTGTGCAGAGTCCTGACGCACCGGGAGTGGCCGCGTTTCCCTGGCGCGGTGCCCGCTCTCCCGTTCAGGATCTGGGTCCTCCAGGAGGGGAGGGAGCTGGCCGGCACTGTCTTGGGTCCCGGCTGAGCTGACTCAGTTTACCGCAGTCAAACGAGGTCGAGGGGGTGGGGCGGGGCAGGGCGGGGCCAAGAGCCAGCACCCAGGAAGCAGGAGAATCGGTCTGTGGGGTTCCGTGTGGGGACCCCGTCTGGGAGGCGAGTGAGGCAGACATGATCACCGGGTGTCACTGCACCTGGGCCAGGGCGGGTGGGCGGGCGGCTCAGAGGACCCCGGTGAAGTGGCCGGCTTCCCGGGGGGCGGGCGGGAGAAACATCACCGCTGACGGCCACGGCTGCTGGGCCTGGACCCCCTGCCACCGTCACCGAGGGGATGGCACCGGGGTCACAGGGCACGACCCCTGTGGTCGGTGGCTCGGGACGGTTCCGGGGAGACACGGGCCGTTGCTGAGCAGCTGCCATGCCCCCGTTTAGAGGTCCAACTTGTGGGTCACAGACTGGCCAAGTGGCGGCCCCGGGGTCAGAGTTCACGCCCTTCCCTCGCCCCGCCTGACCTTCCTGTGTGTGCGGCTTCGTTCTGCCACCCGGCACGCAGAGACGCACGCAGAGGCCTTTTTAATGTCAGGGCGCACCCCCAGGTTCCTAACGGGGCTGCGGTCACTGGCGTGCAGAGGGTGGGCGCCGCCTCCCGCTAGGAGTGCTGGGGCTTCGGCCCGAGGCTGCGGGAACAGGAGGCCCTCCTTCTGCCTGAAGGGGGAGGTCGCCCCATTCTGCTACTCGGCCCGGCGGGTCAGAAAGATGTGCAGTCCCCCGGGGAGCCGCTCCCAGGGGAGGCCTGCGTGCTGGTGTGTGTGTTCTCCGCCGCTGGGCCGGCGGCGATGTGGTCTGTCCTATCTGCTGAGAGACCGGACCGGACCCTGCAGCCAGGCCGTTCCTGCAGGAGCCCCGCCCCCAGCCAGCGCCTGGCCAGGCCTCCCTGCCCCACCCCCCCGCCCCCCCCTGACACCCCCTGGCCTGGCCTCCCCCCACTTCTCCCCACAGGTGGGATTCCCCTGCCCCGTGCCCTCACACCACCTCCCTGTGGCACAGCTGGGCATCCTCCGGCTCTGTCTCGGGAAGCCAGCGGTGGTGCCTGGGTGCCCGGCCAGACCTCGCGGCCAGCCGGGGGGCACTGTCTCTGTGAGCCAGGCATCTCCTGCCCCCTCACCTCCTCCACAGCAAGTGTGTGGCCCGCTGGGCCTTCCAGATCTTTCTGGAGCACAGACCCCAGGGGAGCCCTTTCTAGAGTTGGGAGTTCTCTGGGGGCAGCGTCGCCCAGAACAGGCTGTGCCCCTCCAGGCGGGTGAAGAATTAGTGGGGATTCTCTTAGAGCAGCGGTTCTCAACCTGTGGGTGGCGACCCCTTTGGGGTCGAACGACCCTTTCACAGGGGTCGCCTAAGACCCTCGGAAAATGCAGATATTGACATCACGATGCATCACAGTAGCAACATTTCATGGTTGGGGGTCACCACCCCATGAGGAGCTGTATGCAAGGGTCACGGCCTTAGGAAGGTTGAGAACCACTGTCTCAGGGGAAAGGATGGATAGATGTCACCACGTGGGCTGATTCCCTCGTGGGCTCCCCGTTGGACCCAGCCACTCGGGGTCTCGGCGACCCTGCCTCAGCATCCCCGCTGCCCCTGGCCTTGCTCGGTGCGACGCCAGCCAAGTCTCGGTCTTACCTTTAAAATGGGACTCAACTTGCCCGGCCGCCGTGGCTCAGTGGTGGAGCGTCGACCTATGAACCAGGAGGTCACGGGTCCATTCCCAGTCAGGCTGTGGGCTCGATGCCCAGTGTGGGGTGTGCAGGAGGCAGCTGATCCACGATTCTCTCTCATCATTGATGCTTCTGTCTCTCTCCCTCCCTCTCCCTTCCTCGCTGAGATCCCTAAGAATATCTTGAAAACATAAAAATAACATTTTAAAAATGGGACTCAGCCAGCTTGCGAGGGTTGGCGGTGGGCCGTGGGAGAGACAGCCTCAGCGGCCGCCGAGGCACTTGACCGGCCACCAGGCTGAGCTTCCCTGCTTCCCATTTGTGGAGGACGGTGCTGCCCAGCAAGACCTGGGCCCTCTGCGTTGCGGAAGGACACGGCCCAAGCTCCTCAAGGTCACCCCTCCCCCTCCAGGAGCCGTGTGTCCAGGGGGCCCACCCTCCACTCCTCCCCTCCCCTCCCCTCTCCTCCTCTCCCCTCCTCTCCCCCATTTTGGTATGTGCTCATTTCAACTTTTTCAATGTTTTGCTCCGTTGCGTGCAGCCACGTTATTTAAAGTACCCCCTGGCCGAGACCGGTGTGGCTCAATGGATAGAGCGTCAGCCTGCGGACTGAAAGGTCCCGGGTTCGATTCCGGTCAGGGGCATGTACCTTGCTGGCGGGCACAACTCCAATAGGGGGCGTGCAGGAGGCGGCTGATGGATGTCTCTCTCTCATCCATGTTTCTGACTTTCTCTCCCACTCCCTTCTTCTCTGTAAAGTACCCCCTGGCCTGGCCTCCCCGCCCCCCGCCCCCCCCTGGCCTGGCCCCCCGGGCTGGTGGTTTTTTCTCGACTTCTCTCCTGAGAGAAGCTGCCGCTTGTGGTTTCGCGGTGACACATGTGCGCCCCCAGCCGACACTGTGGGTGATCTCTTAGCAGAGCCCGTTGCTCCGTGCATTCTCGCTTTAACAAAAGAAAACGGGGAGGGGGGTAGAAGAGGGCAAAGCGGGGACCGGTGGTGATGGCGGGAGACATGTCGAGGGGTGGTGGACACACACACAGTGTGTAGATGACGTGTTACTGCATGGTACCCCCGAATTCTACATGGCTGCATTCACCAGTGTCACCCCTGACACCAGTGAGCAAACAAGAGAGAGAAGGAAGACAACACAGCATTCCTCCAAGGTTTCCTGTACACGCGTGGGCTGTGTTTGAGTGGCCTGTGGCCGATGGTGCACATTCGTCCATGTAGCCAGGCGCTGACAGGGGGTCCACCTGGTTCTCAGGCGACTGGGCTTGTCCCTGGGTTTGCAGTCCGGCCGGACTCAGGCCGGCAGCCCTGCTTCTGCATGTGGCAGGCTTCTGCACGCTCAGCCACGAAAAGCACATCCCGCAGTGCGCCAAGCGAGCGCAGCCAGCCGCCCTCCCCCATTTTGGAATGTGCTCATTTCAACTTCTTCAATGTTTTGCTCCGTTACGCGCAGCCACGTTATTTTAAAGTACCCCCTGGCCTGGCTGCATTCGCTTGGTTCCCTGTGGGATCCCATTCATGGGAAACTAGAGGCCCGGTGCACGAAATGCGTGCAGGAGGCGGCCTGCTTTCCCCCCACCCCCACCCCGGCTGCCGGCACCGGCTTCCCTCTGGCACCCGGGACCCCGGCTTCCCTCCCAGCCCCTGCTCCCTCCGGAAGGTCGTCCGGAAGGACAGCCTGGTTTCTGGCACACTCATTAGCGTATTACGCTTTTATTATTATAGACATCCAGAACAGGCGAATCCCTGGCCAGCCAGTAGATTGATTGGTGGTTACCAGGGCTCCTGGGGGAGGGAGGAACGGGGCTAGGGTGGGGAGTGGGGGCCGGGGAGTTTAGGAATGAAAAGGCAGGGGTTTTTTTGGGGGGAGGATGAAGAAAACGTAGAATGAGATGATGGTGATGGGTATGAAACTCAGGAACATGCTAAAACCCACTGAGTTGCATGCTTTGAATGGGTGGACGTTACGCTGTGTAAATGATACCTCCATAAGATTGTCTTTGAAAGAGCATTAGCGTTAAATTAGTGGGGACACGAGGAAGCCGCACGGTGATTAACTGGGGTGAGCGGGTACCCCGAGCAGGTGGGCGTCTCCAGAGAAGGTGGGCTGAGGGGCGCGGTGGGCTGCAGAAGGAGCAGCTGACCGATGGGGTGCCCTGGGGCTGGCGGACAAGCTTTTCAGATCTCCGTCAGCCGCCAGCGCCACCAGCAGCCAGCCACCAGCGGGTCCAGGCGAGTCTAGGGAAGGACCTTTTGAGAGCCGGTGGTTTCACAAAAAGCACCGCTGGTCCCGAAGGGAAAGCCTCCGGGAGAGCCGAGCAGTGAGGCAGCAGTGGGCGCGTCCCACCCCCGGTGCAGAGAGAGACCTGGCAGCCGAGCTGGCGACCCAGGAAACTGACCTCCCTCTCTCTCTCTCTCTTTCAGGCTCTAGCAGCGTCGTCGGCCCTGGGTGAGTACCACGCTGATTGAAAACTATTTCTGATGGGGGGTCTGCGCCTGAAAACCACATGTGGGGTTCCTTCTTCCAGAAAGAGAGAGAGAGAGAGAGCCCTAGGTCAGTGGTTCTCAACCTGTGGGTCGCGACCCCTTTGGGGGTCGAACGACCCTTTCACAGGGGTCGCCTAAGACTATTGGAAAACACCTATTTCCATGGTCTTAGGGGCCAACACACCGCTCCTCGGTGTAGCAAAGGGTAGCCATGTAGTTTACTGTTGTCCTAGGAAGACTGTTGCCCATGCTACACCACGATTCAAGACAACATTTCATTTATTTGTCATTAGAAAGAAATATTTCACAATATATAATTACATATTGTTTTTGTGATGAATCCCTATGCTTTCATGATGTTCCATTTGTAACAATGAACATACATCCTGCCTATCAGATATTTACATGACAGTTCATCACAGGAGCAAAGTGACAGCGATGAAGTAGCCACGGAAATCATTGTATGGGTGGGGGTCACCACCCCAGGAGGAGCTGTCTTAAAGGGTCGCGGCCTCAGGAAGGTTGAGAACCGCTGCCCTAGGGGCAGCGTGGAGTTTTAGGCCTTCCCCTGCTCGAACCTCCTTTACTTCTGCGGTTGTTTCTTGCCTTTAAAGTCTGGCTCGGCTGCGCGGGGTCCTGAGAGGTGTTGTTTCCACG
>JAAGEH010001070.1:0-18186 GCA_011751065.1 Lasiurus cinereus
AGCACATGCTCAATAGGGTTTCTTGGGTTAAATGGATACTGAACTGTTCATAGGCCCAGAACACACTCATATGGAGTCTAAAAAACATCATTATTCACCCCCATCATTTCCTATGAGTGAATGTCACAGAATCTCCTTCCTGAGTACGAAGAAACACTTCACAGATCAGCTGCAGAACAATAACACGGTCTTTGGAATACCATACATACACACTTACCTACTCATCTGAAGGTCAGAGGCTCTGTCGGTTGCCTAAGGCACAGGCCATTGCTTACTGGGTTCATGCACTGTCCGGGCAATGGTCATGATGATGTTCACCATGGTTTCTAGACTACAACCTGGAAAACACAGGATACCAGATGTGTCACCTGTCAAAACTTCTTGGAATGAAAACTGGAAATAGCCTTGTTCTGGGCCACCACTGCACGACCTAACTCTACCTCGCATCTCGCAGTCCTCTGACCTATGCCGTGGCCGGAGGCACCTTCTTCTGCTGGATGGTCCCCTCAGAGAAAGAAAAATCCAGTGACTAATGTGACTTGGGGAATCTGGGCTACTTACCTTTTATCTTCCAATCGCTCAGCATTATGGTAGTTCAACTTAAGTTTTGCCTAACATACTAAACTGGAGATTCAATTTGCTTGCTAGTATATGTAAAGTTCCTAGAATTTCTTACCTGACTCCTGGTAAAACATTCATGGTTAACAATGAGTTTGAGGACACATCACCATTTATCCATATAAGAGAAAAGTTCCCCATTAACCACTATGAAATTCATTGTCAACTCTTCTTCACAAGACCCTAAAAGAAAATAAACACAGAAAACATGTAAAAACACTGAAATCTGTGTATTGGGACACCCTAGATTAGCTGCCACATTTGCTTCTGTAAGACACTGTCAATTCTGTCTCAATGTTGTGCAGAATTCCAAGGTCTGGACCTTTGTCAGATATGACATTTCATCCCATGACACCTGCAACATTTCCATTGTCAGTGCTGAGGTTCATCATACTATGGTAAGAACCTGCATAAAGTACCATCTTATTCCTCGCAAGTTTAAGAACGATGTTTTCTAAAATATCACATGAACAACCCAGAGGTCGATAGATTGGTAACAACTCTCATTTCCTGCCTGAATACCTGCAAAGAAGAGATGGTCACCTTGATTTTGTTGGGAAAACATCAGTGATCACCCAACGATCTGCACAACTGATGGTCATGCTGTGGTTGAAGCTCACATCACCACTTACCAGTGTAACAGCCATGTCCTTCGTTCAGGGGCAACGTTACAGTCGCTGTGACTTCCAATCAGGAAATGTCAGTAAACAATAAACCTTTCCCCATCAAGACACCCGGAAACAACCTGGTCCACTGGCAGACACACCAAGTCTACCTGGATACCTCCAGTCATCCACAGACAACTACAGTCACAAACACATACTCTGGCATTGGCCACCTGTGAAAAGCCTATGACCAGTAGAGCAGGTTGGCAAGCCAGGATAAGTACCAGTGTGCCTGCACTCCCTGAACAGCACAGTAGCAAACATAAAGTTTCTCTAAAATAGAAAATTGTAAACTCCTACTTAAGAAGATTCACAAGGAATCCATCATTTCTTACCTGAATCTCTGCAAAAGAATCATGGCCACAGTGAGTGTTAGCACACCGCATCACTTACCTAGATATGTGAGCATCACGTGGTCTATGCTGGGCTTTTGTAGGGGGAGGGGGGGCAGCATGTCTGGTACTGTGGGCAGCCGTTACCTCAGTACCAGTGATGTTGCCAGCCTCCCCCTACAAACAAGGGAATTAACACAGTGTTAACAGCACCATCTCCACTTACCCTCACCTTGAGGATCAGATGATGTGCACAGCCATAGGACCCACTTGACCACCTACCCCTTTAGAGGCAGGCTCCCATTAAGACCATAGTTAGCTCACTGAGTTCTCCTCACAAGAATCTGAAGAATCACATGTGACAAAATTGGTTAGGATTACAACTTGTTTTACCAACACTCCTGCCAACAATGCTTTTCACTTTCATTAGGATGAAACATACAGCTCAACCTTGATAATTCTATGAAATCCGGTATAAATCTTCCTCAGCAGACACCACCATCTCTCAAGGGTATCCCTCAAAATATGCTTTGGTTAATAACTAGTTTGGGAGTACCAGGGTACTTACCGAATATCATCCACCCAGGACACTCCGCATTACACACGACTTATGTCTGAGACAGAAAAGGTAAAAATGCCAAGTGTTTTACCTGAACACCTGCGACAAAGTGATTGAACCAGGAAGTATTACGTACCAGTCATCACTGCATTAGGAACATGAAGATCGGCTGGTCTGTGCTGTGGTTTAGGCCCACTTCATGCCTGATCCCTATACCTACTGGATGCTGCATACCTACCGTGGATAGGCTGCCCGAGATGGGCTGTGACATGAAAGACACACTGTGGAAAATGTGTGGCACCCACGTTTTAGACTACAGAGACAACTGCACATTGCTTTGGTCAACGCTTTGTTTGGAAACTCATGACCATTACCTGTTCACTTGCAGGTGTCATGAAGAGATGCATGCAAACATCCCACAGTCAGTAATGAGGACACCGACCATGGGAGGAATTACCTGGAAGTCTGCCTATCAATCTATCACCACGGTTGCATAAAAGGCAAACTCTGAGCAGGAAGATGGCAACAGCCCAAGGTCACTAGGAATGTTTGACCAAATGGATTCTGATTTGCCCATAGACCTACAATGCACTCAATATAGAGTCTAAAAAACATCTATATTCACATCCATCATTCTCTCATGAGCGAATGTCACAGAATCTCATACCTGAGTACCAAGAAGGACTTCAGGGTCAGCTGCAAAACAATAATGCAGTGTTAAGGATACCATACACACTTACCTAGACATGTGAAAGTCAGATGGTCTGTCATATGCCTAAGGCACAGGTCTTCATCGGGTACATGCATTGTCAGTGCAATGGTCATGACGAAGTTCACCATGGTATCTAGAGTGTAACCTGGAAAACACAGGATGCCAGGTGTGTCCACTGTCAAACCTTCTAGAACTGGAAACTGGAAATAGCCTTGTTCTGGGATACCACTGTATACTCAATCTCTACCTGGCTACTCGCAGTCCTGTCAGACCTATGCCATTGCTGCAGACACCTTCATCTGGTGGCTGGTCCCCTGAGAGAAAGCAAAATCCAGTGAATAATTTGACTGGGCAGATCCATGGCAGTTACCCTGATATCTTCCAACCGCTCAGCAATCTGGTAGTTCAACTTAACTTTTGTCCTACATACTAAACTTGAGATTCAATATGGTTGCTAGTACCTTTATGGTATCTAGAATATCTTACCTGATTCTCGGTAAACAATTTATGGTAACAATGAGTATGAGGACACATAATCTTTTATTAATAGGTGAGAAATGTCCCCCGTTAACTGCCATGAACTTCATCATCATGTATTTTTCACAAGAACCTGAAAAACACACAAGAGACATGTGAAAACCCAGAATATTTTGTAGCAGGACATGCCAGATTAGTGTGACACTTTCTTCTGTAAGACACCATCAACTCTGCCTCCATGCTGTGCAGATAGGAGCACATTTAACTCCATGACACCTGCAACATTTCCATGGTTAACCCTGTGGTTCGTTCTACTATGATAATGACCTGCACACAGCAACACCGCATCCCTGGCTGGGTTAAACAATGATGTTCTCTAAAATATCACATGAAAACATGGAGGTCGCTAGATTGGTAACGACTCTCATTTCCTACCTGAATCCCTGGAAAGAAGAGAGAGTCACGTCAATTTTGTTGAGATAAACATCAGTGCTCACCTAGTGATTGGAGGAGCAGATGACTCATGGTGTGGATGAAGTGCACATCACCACTTACCTGCCTAACAGCCATGTTGTCCTTGGTTCCTGGGTAGGTTGCAGTCATTTTGATTTCCACACAGGAACCTGAATGTCATGAAATGACTGTGAACAACAAACACTTCCTCAGCAGGACACCCGTCCACTATAAGACACCTCAACTCTATCTGGATATCTCCAGCCATACATAGATGACACCACAGTCACAAACACGTACTCCGGGATTGGCCACCTGTGAAAAGCCTATGATCAGTACAGCGGGTTGGGAGTAACAATAAGTACCAGTGTGCCCTCAATCCTGTCACAGACACAGTAGGAAATGTAAAGTTTCTCTAAAATGAAAATTATAAACTACTACTTAAGAAGATTGGCAAGCAATCCATTATTTCTTATCTGAATCCCTGCAAGAGAATCATGGCGACAAGTGTTAGCACATGACATCAGTTACCTCGACATGTGAGCATCACGTGGTCTGTGCTGGACTTTTGTAGGAGGAGGGGGGCGGCATGTCTGGTACTGTGGGCAGCCAGTACCTCCGTACCAGTGATGCGGCCAACCTCCCCCTACAAACAAGGGAATTTACACAAGAGTTAAATGTACCTTATTCACTAAACCTCACCTTGAGGATCAGATGATGTGCAGTCATAGGACCCACTTGACCTCCTACCACATTGAGAGGCAGGTTCCCATAACGACCATAGTTAGCTCACTGAGTTCTCCTCACAAGAATCTGAAGAATCACATGTGACAAAATTGGTTAGGATCACAACTTGTTTTACCAACACACCTGCCAACAATGCTTTCACTTCCATTAGGATGCAAAACACAACCTTGATAACTCTATTAAATCTGGTCAAAATCTTCCTCAGCAGACGCCACCATCTCTCAAGCCTATCCCTCAAAATATGCTTTCATTAAAAACTAGTTTGGCAACTCCAGGGTACACACCAGATATCATCCTCTAGGACACTCGGCATTACACACGACTTATGTCTGAAAGAGAAAAGGTAAAAATGCCAAGTTTATTACCTGAACACCTGTGTCAAAGTGACTGAACCAGGAAGTGTTCGGCACATAGTCATTGCTGCCTTAGAAACATGAAGATTGGCCGGTCTGTGCTGTGGTTTAGGCCCACTTCATCCCTGACCCCATACCTACTGGATGCTGCATAACTGCCATAGATAGGCTTCCCGGAGATGGGCTCACTGTGACCTCAAAGAAAACTGGAAAATGGGTGGCAGACACGTCTTAGGCTACCGAGACAACTGCACATTGCCTGGGTCAACGGCTTTGGTAATGACCATTACCTGGACACTTGTACATGTCGATGACACTTTCTTCTCATGAAGAGACACCTGCAAACATCCCACGGTCATTAATGTGTAGACTGAGCTTGGAAGATATTACCTGGATGTCAACCTATCAATCTCTCACTATGGGGGCATAAAAGGCAATCTCTGAGCAGGGAAATGGCAACAGCCAATGCTCACTAGGGTTTCTTGGGTCAAATGGATTCTGAACTGCTTATAGGCCCAGAACACACTCACTATGGAGTCTAAAAAAACATCATTATTCACATCCATCATTCCCTAATGAGTGAATGTCACAGAATCTCATTACTGATTACTAAGAAGGACTTTATGGGTCAGCTGCAATACAGTAACAGGGTTTATGGGAAACCATGCACACGTACCTAGACATATGAAGGTCAGAGGCTCTGTCGGATGCCTAAGGCACAGGTCATCACTCACCGGATTCAGGCACTGTCCAGGCATTGATCATCATGAAGTTCACCATGGTATGAAGATTGCCACCTGGAAAATCCAGGAGGCCAGACATGTCCACTGTCAAACCTTCTAGAAATGAAAATGCAAGTAGCCTTGTTGTGGGCAATGGCCACTGCACACCCCAAGTAAACCTAGCATCTCGCAGTCCTTTCAGTTTATGCCATTGCCAGAGACACCTTCACATGATGACTTCTCCCTCAGAGAAAGAAACATCCAGTGAGTAATGTGACTTGGGAGACCTGTGGGTACTTACACTAATATCTTTAAATCACTCCACAATCCTGTAGTTCAAAACTACGAGCTCTCTAACAGACCAAACTAAAGATTCACTGTGCTTGCTGGTACCTGTATGGTCCTAGAATTTCTTATGTGAATCCCAGTAACTATGTCATGGTAATAATGAATGTGAAAGCATAGAACTTTGGATAGCTGGACACCCAAGATTAGTTGCACCATTCCTTCTGTAAGACACCATCAACTCTGTCAGAATATTTTTCAGAACACCAAGAAGATCTGGACCAGGAAAGATATGACAACATTTCACCACGGGCCACCTACAAGAGTCCCATGGTTGGTGCTGTGGTTCGGACTATGATGAAAAGGTACTGGAAACAGGAATACCACATCCCTCTCTGGGTTAAAGAAAAATATTCTCTAAAATATCACATGAATAACCTGGAACCGCCTCGATTGCAGAGGATTCTCATTTCCTACCTCAATACCTGCAAAAAAAAAAAAGAGTGAAACCACAATTTTGTTGGAAAAAACATCAGTGCTCACCCAGCGATCTGCAGATCAGATGGTCATGCTGTGGTTAAAGCTCACATCACCATTTACCTGCTTAACAGCACATGTTTCGTTCAGGGGCAACATGACAGTCATTCTGATTTCCGCACAGGAACCTGAAAGGCATGAATGTTAGCGATATCCTTTTGCCCACTAGGACACCCTGAAGCAAACCTCATCCACTCTGAGACACATCAACTCTACCTGGATACCTGCAGTCATCCAGAGAGGACACCACTGTCACAAACATGTCACTCGGGATTGGACACCTGTGAAAAGCCTATGATCAGTAGTGTGGGTGGCCATGATAAGTACCAGTGTGTCCATAATCCTGGAGCAGGCACAGTAGGAAACTTAAACCTTCTCTAAAATAGAAAATTGTAAACTCCTTAAGATGATTGGCAAGGAATCCATCATTTCTTACCTGAATCCCTGCAAGGGAATCATGGCAACAATGAGTATTCACACACAGCATCACTTACCTTGACATGTATCACCTGGTCTCTGCTGGGTTTTTGTAGGGGGAAGGGGCAGGCATGTCTGCTACTGTTGGCAGCCATTACCTTAGTATCAGCCATGTTGCCTCCCTCACCATACAAACAAGGTAATTAACACAACTGTTAAGAGCATCTTCTTCATTTAACCTCACCTTGAGCATCAGATGCTCTGCATAGTAATAGGACCCACCAAGAGGGAGGTTCCCATAACGACCATAGTTAGCTCACCAAGTTCTCTTCACAAGAATCTGAAGAAACACATGTGACAAAAGTGTTAGGATCACAATTGTTTTACGACCACACCTGCCAACAATGCTTTTCATGCCCATTATGATGAAACACACCAACGTTGAGAACTCTATTAAACCAGGTCAAATCTTCCTCAGCAGACACTAGCATCTCTCAAGGGTAGCCCTCAAAAAATCCTATGGAAACTTCCTAGTTTGGGGACAGCAGGAAATTCACCAGATATCACCTTCCCAAAACACACAGAGCATTACACATGACTTCTGTCTGAAAGATAAAAGGTAAAAACAGAAGGTTATAAGGTGACCACCTGCACCAAAGTGATGGAAGAGGAAATGTTAGGTGCACAGTCATTGCTGCCTTAGGAACATGAAGACCAGCTGGTCTGTGCTGTGGTTTAGGCCCACTTCATGCCTGACCCCCATACCTACTGGATGCCTGCATACCTACCATGGAAGAAGTTCCCGTGCGTGGGCTCACTGTAGCAGGCAAGACACACTGAGGAAAATGGGTGGCAGACACGTCTTAGGCTACTGAGACAACTGCACATTGCCTGGGTCAACTGCTTTGGAGTGAGACTCATGACCATTACCTGGACACTTGATGATCCAATGACAACTTTTTCTCACAAAGAGACACCTGCAAACATTCCACAGTCATTAATGTGGAGACAGATGATGGGAGAAATTACCTAGGTGTGCACCTATCAACCTATCACCATGGGGAAACAAAAGGCAGTTTGTAAGCAGGGAGATGGCAACAGCACATGCTCACTAGGAATGCTTGTGTCAAATGGATTCCAAACACCCTAAAGGCAAGAAGACACTCAATATGGAGTCCAAAAAACATCATTGACGTACGTCCTTCTCTCATGAGTGTATGTCACAGAATCACATGCCTGAGTACTATGAAGGACTCACAGGTAACCTGCAAAACAATAACACGGTGTCAGGGATACCATACACACTCGCCTACATATCTGCAGGTCAGGATGTCTGTCGGATGCCTAAGGCACAGGTCATCAGTAACCGGGTTCACGCACTGTCCAGGCAATGGTCATGATGAATGTCACTAAGGTATCTAGACTGCCACCTAGATAACACAGGATGCCACATACGTCCATGTTAAAACTTCCAGAAATGAAAAATGCAGAGAGCCTTTTGTGGGACACCATTGCACACCCCAACTCTACTTGGCATCTCCCAGTACTCTCACAACTATGCACTTGTGGACTCACTTTCATCTGCTGGCCGGTCCCCTCAGAGAATGAAAAATTGGAGTGATTAATGTGACTTGGGAGATCCGTGGTAGTTACACATATACCTTCAAATTGTTCAGAAATCCTGTAGTTCAAACAAATGTTTTGTCTAACAAACCAAAATGGAGATGAATGTGCTCACTAGTACATGTACTGGCCTTAGGATTTCTTACCTGACTCCCAGTAAATAAGTCAGGGTTATAATGGATGCGAGGACACGTCACCACTTATTTGCATATGAGAAATGTGCCCCGTTAACTTCCGTGAAATTTACAATCATGTCTTCTTCACAGGACTCTGAAAAACACGCAAGATACATGTGAAAACACAGAATTCTGAGTAGCGGGACAGTACAGATTAGCTGCGACACTTCCTTTTAAGCCATCGTTAACTCTGCCTGAATACTTTGGAGAACGCCAAGGTCTGGACCACGGTCAGAAATTACATTTCATCCTGTGAAATATTTCCATGGTTAATGCTGTGGTTCGTCCTGTTATGGTAAGCACTTGGATAAAGCAACACCTCATCGCTCACAGCGTTAAAGAATGATGTTCTCTAAAATATCACATGAACAACCTGGAGGTCCCTAGATTGGTAAGGACTCTCATTTCCTACCTGAGTACCTGCAAAGAGGTAGTCACCTTGATTTTGTTGGAAAAAAAATAGCATTCATGTAGCGATCTGCAGATCAGATGGCTCATGCTGTGTTTGAAGCCCACATCACCACTTCCCTGCCTGACAAGCACGTCCTTGGTTCTGAATATTATTACAGTCATTGTGATTTCTGCACAAGAACCTGAAAGTAATGAAATATCTATAAATGACAATCCTCTCCCCAACAGGTCACCCGGAAGCAAACTCATCCACTGTGAGATACATGAACTCTACATGATACGTGTAGTCATCCAGAGTTGACACCTTACATGTCATTTGGGATCGGCCACCTGTGAAATGCCCATGATCAGTACTGCAGGTTGACAAGCCATGATAAGGTCAGTATGCCCACTCCCCTGGAACAGGCACAGTAGGATATGTAAACTTTCTCTAAAATAGAAAATCTTAAACTCCTACTTAAAACAATGGGCAAGGAATCCATCATTTCTTTTTTTTTCTTTAAATTTATTTTATTGATTTTTTTATAGAGAGGAAGGCAGAGAGACAGAAACACCGATGAGAGAGAAACATTGATCAGCTACCTCCTGCACACCCCCCACTGGAGATGTGCCCGCAACCAAGGTATATGCCATTGACCAGAATCGAACCTGGGACCTTTCAGTCTGAAGGCCGATGCTCCATCCAGTGACCCAAAATAGTTTCAGTGGAATCCATCATTTCTTACCTGAATCCTTACAAGGGACTCAGTGTGAGAACAAGTGTTATCACAAGGCATCACTTACCTTCACATGTCAGCGTCACATGGTCTGTGCTGGGTTTTTGTAGAGGGAAGGGGGTGACATGTCTGGAACTGTGTGCAGCCATTACCTCAGTTCCAGCTATGTCACCGACCTCCCCCTGCAAACAAGGTAAATACAGTGTTAAAGCGTCCTCTTCACTTCACCTCACCTTGAGGGTCAGATGATGTGCACAGCGGTAGGACCCACTTTACCACCTTCCACATTTAGAGGCAGGTTCCCATGATGACCTTAGTTAGCCAACCCAGTTTCCCTCACAAGAATCTGAAGAACACATTTTTATTAGGATCACAACTTATTTATGACCATACCTGCCAACAATGCTTTTCAGTTCCATTCTGTCGAAACACAATTACTCAACCTTGATAACTCTATTAAATCAGGTCAAAATCTTCCTCCGCAGACACCATCATCTCTCATGGATACCTGTCAAGAAGACCTATGGTTACTAATTTGAGAACGTCAGCTCACTCACCAGATATAACCCAGCCAGCACACTCAGCTTTATACATGGTGTGCCTGAAAGAGAACAGGTAAAAAGGCATGGTTATTACCTGAACAACTGTAAAAGAGTGATTCAACCAGGAAGTGTTAGGTACATAATCATCGCTGCCTTAGGAACATGAAGATCGGCTGGTCTGTGTGATGTTTTAGGCCCTCTTCATCCTTGACCCCCGTACCTACTGGATGCCTGCATTCCTACCACGCACAGCCTTCCCAGGGATGGGCTCACCATGAATTGAAAGATGCACTGAGGAAAATGGGTGGTGCACATGTTGTAGGCTATGGAGACAACAATGCCTCTTTAACGGCTTTGGTTGGAGCCCCATAACTATTACTGGGACACATGTAGATGTTGATGACACCTTCTCACAAAGAGGTACCTGCAAACATTCCAAGGTCATTAATGTGGACACAGACTATTGGAGAAATTACATGGAAGTGTACTAATCAATCTATCACTATGGGGCATAAAAGCATCGGTTGCCATCAACAGCCAATGCTCACTAGGATCACTTTGGTCAAATGCATTCCAAACTGCCTATAGGCCCTAAACACACTCAATATGGCGTCCAAAAACATCATTATTCTAATCCACCATGCGCTTGTGAGTGAAGGTCACAGAATCTCATATGTGAGTGCCAAGAAGGACTTAACGGGTCAGCTGCAAAACCATAACACAGTCGCAGGGAGACCATCGACATTCACCTCATCAAGATTATCTGCAGGTCAAAAGGTCTGTACGATGCCTAAGGCACAGGCCATCACTTTCCGGGTTCATGCACTGTCCCTGTAATAATCATAATGAAGTTCACCATGGTATCTAGACTGAAACCTGGAAAACACTCAATGCCATATGTGTCCACTGTCAAAAGTTCTAGAAGTGGTAAATTCAAATGGTCTTGTTCTGGGTCAACACTGCACACCCCAACTCTACCTGGCATCTGGAAGTCCACTTAGATATTTGCCATTGCCGGAGACCCTTCATTTGCTGGCTGATCCCTAAGAAAAATCCCATTATTAATGTGACTGTGGAGATCTGAGGTAGTGGCACTGATATCTTCCAATCGCTTAGCAATCTGTAGTTCAAAGCTAAGTTTTGTCTAACATACCAAACTGGAGGTGAATGTATTGCTAGTACCTGTATGGCTCCTAGAATATCTTACCTGACTTCTGGTAAACAAGTCATGGTAACAGTGATTGTGAAGACACAGATTGTGTAGGGGACACCCCAGATATCTGTGACACTTCCTTCTGTAAGAAAACATCTACTCTGCCTGAATACTGTGCAGAACTCCAAGCTCTGGACCACGGTCAGATATGACAACATTTTACCCTGTGACACCTGCGACATTTCCATGGTCAGTACTGTGGTTCACCCTATTATGATATGGACCTGCATACAATAATCCCTCACCTCTCGCAAGGATAAAGAAAAATGTTCTCTAAAATATGACATGAGAAACCAAGATGGCGGCAGAGGTAAACGCCTAAACTTGCTGCTTGGCACAACCACTTCAAAATTACAACTGGAAGGCAAAACAGACATCATCCAGAACCACAGGAAGGCTGGCTGAGTGGAAATTCTACAACTGGAAGGGAAGAGAAAAGCACCCTGAGACTCAGAGGTGGTGTGGAAGTAAAAGGATGGCCCCTGAGGATTTGGATGTCTTATTCAATCGGGAAAGAGACACAAGCTCCCCACTGCACTGAACTCCAGTTCTGGCCAAGTCTGGGGACCAGATTCATACAAGTGGAAAGTGGACTGTCTGGCACCTGGTTAGAACACAAAGGTGGCATTCTCTCAGAGGTGCTTACGGCGAATACTGGGGGGCACTGAGATCCAGGGGCCTCTTAGGGCAGGGCTGAGGTGAAGTCATGGGTGTTTGCTCCACCCTGATGATTCTCTGAGACCCCATCCCACCTAATTTACACCACACCCCAGCTGTGTGCAGAGGCAATTGCAAATGTATGTATGGCACTTTGCAATCTAAAATTACCTACCAAACTGCAGCTGGGTCAGAGCCCCGTATCTTCCAATCCCCAAACAAAGAAGAGCAATCTGCAGATCTCTGCATAGCCCTTGCTGGGTTGCCCCAGGCAGAGCTAAATTTGTACCTCCTTAGAGATCCAAGAACCAGTGTACCCAGTGTTCAGAGAGGCCCACATCACCACTTAACTGCATAACCGCCATGTCCTTCATTATGGGGCAACATTACAGTCATTGTGATTTCCACACAGGAACCTAAAAGCCATGAAATGTATGTCAAACACAAACCTTTCCCAAGCAGGACACTGGTAAGCAACCTCGTCGACACTGAGACACATCAATTCTACCTGGATACGTATCATCATCCAGAGTGGACACCTATGTGACAAACATGTCACTTGGGAAGGCCACCTGTGAAATGCCTATGATCAGTACTGTGGGTTGGCAAGCCAGGATAAGATGCGATGTGTCCACAACTCCTGGAACAGGCACAGTAGGAAATGTAAATCTTCACTAAAATAGAAAATTTTAAACTCCTACTGAAAATGATGGGCAAGGAATCCACCATTTCTTACCTGAATTCCTGAAAAGGAATTATGGCAACAACGAGTGTTGGCACACGACTTAACTTACCTGGACATGTGAGCATCACATAGTCAGTGGCGGGCTTTTGTAGGGTGAAAAAAGTGGCATGTCTGGCAGTTTGGGCCACTATTACCATACTACCAGTCATGCCACCTCCCTCCCCCTACAATTAACTCAAGTGTTAAGAGCATCCTCTTCACTTAAACTCACCTTGAGGATCAGATGATGTTCACAGAGATAGGACCCACTTGATCACCTACCAGCTTTACAGGCAGGTTCCCATAACGGCCATAGTTAGGTCACCGAGTTCCACTCACAAGAATTTGAAGAAACACATGTGACAGCAATGTTTCCTGATCATAATTTGTTTTATAACCACACCTGCCAGCAATACTGCTCACTTCCATTACGATGAAACACACCAACACAACCTTCATAAGGCTATTAATTCTGGTCATAACCTTCCACAGCAGACACCATCATTTCTCACAAGTGTGCCTCAAAATATCCGCTGCTCACTAAGTACTTTGGGGACACCAGGCTATCACCCATCAAGGACACTCATCATTATACATGACTTACGTCTGAAGGAGAAAAGAAAAAAAATCGCATGGTTATTACGTGACTACTAAAAACTAGAGAGGGAACCAGCAATTGTTAGGTACACAGTTACTGCTGCCTTACGAACATGAAGATCGGCTGGTCTGAGCTGTGGTTTAGGCCCACTTCATCCCTGACCGCCATCCCTACTGGATTCCTGCATACCTACCATGAATAGGCGTCCTGGAGCTTGCTCACCATGACCTGAAAAGACACACTGAGGAAAACGGGTGACATACATGTCTTAGGCTACTGAGACAACTGCACATTGTCTGGGTTGACTTTGGTTGCAGACTCATGACCATTATCTGGAATCTTGCAGATGTCGATGACAACTTCTCACGTAGAGTTACTTGCAAACATTCCACAGTCATTAATGTGGAGACGGACCATGGGAGAAAGTACCTGGATGTCTCCCTATTAATCTATCACCATGATGGCATAAAAGGCAATCTATAAGCAGGGAGAAAGCATCAGCCATGCTCACTAGGATTTCTTGGGTCAAATGGATTCTGAACTGCTTATAGGCCCAGAACACACAAAATATTGAGTCCAAAAAATTCATTATTCACATCCATCAATCTCTCAGGAGTGAATGTTACAGAATCTGATTCCTGTGTCCCAAGGAGGACTTCACAGGTCAGCTGCAAAACAATAACATGATCTCAGGGAAAACATACACATGTCCCTAGACATCTGGAGGTCAGAGGGTCTGTCAGATGCCTAAGGCACAGGTCATCACTTACCGGGTTCATACACTGTCCAGACAATGGTCATGAGGAAGTTCACCATGGTATCTATACTGCAATCTAGAAAACCCAGAATGCCATACCTGTCCGCTATCAAACCTTCTAGAAATAAAAATGCAAATATCCTTGTTGTGGGCCACCACTGCACATCCCAAATACACCTGGCATCTCGCAGACCTTTCACATCTATGCCTTTGTCGGATTCATCTTCATAGAATGACTGGGCCCTCAGAGAAAGAAAAATCCAGTGAGTAATGTGATTCAAGGGACTGTGGTAGTTACAATGATATCTTCCCATCACTCCACAATCCTGTAGTTCAAAACTAAGTGTCCTCCAAAGATTCAATGTGCTTGCTGGTACCTGTATGGTTCCTAGAATTTCTTACCTGACTCTTAGTAAACATGTCATGGAAATAAAGATTGTGAAAGCACAGAACTTTGATTAGCTGTGACATTCCTTCTATAGACACCATCAGCTCTGCCAGAATACTTTACTGAACTCCAAGGATGGGACCAGGTCCGATATGACAACATTTCACCACAGGACACCTACAAGGTCTCCATGATTAGCGCTGAGGACGGGCCTACTATGGAAATGACCTGGATATAGCAATACCTCAACCCTCTCAGGGTCAAAGGAAAAAATTCTCTGAAATGTCACATGAACAGCCTGCAGCTGCCTTGATTGCTGAGGACTCTCATTTCCTAGCTGAATACCTGCAAAAAGAGAGTGTCACAACAACTTTGTTGGAAAAAAACCATCAGCGCTCACCTAGCGATCTGCAGATCAGATGGTCATGCTGGTTGAAGCTCGTATCACCACTTACCTGCTTAACAGCCAAGTACTTCGTTCAGGGGCAACATTACAGTCATTCTGATTTCCGCACAGGAACCTGAAAGTCATGAATGTTTGTTAGCAACAACCCTGTCCCCACCAAGATACCTGTAAGCAAACCTCATCCATTATGAGACACATCAACTCCACCTAGATATCTGCAGTCATCCAGAGTGGGAACCACTGTCACAAACATGTCACTTGGGAATGGACACCTGTGAAAAGCCTATGATCAGTAGTGTGGGTGGCAGCCAGGGTAAGATCCAGTGTGCCCATTATCCTGGAGCAGGCACAGTAGGAAACTTAAACCTTCTCTAAAATAGAAAATTGCAAATTCCTTAAGACGAATGGCCAGGAATCCACCATTTCTTCCCCGAATACCTGCAAGGAAATCATGGCAGTGTTATCATACAGGATCACTTACCTAGACATGTGAGCATCAAATCGTCTGTGATGGGCTTTTGTAGGGTAGCATGTCTGGTAGTATGGGCAGCCATTACCGTTACCAGCCATGCCACCTCCCTCTCCCTACAAACAAGGTAATTAACACAAGTGTTAAAGCAACCTCTTTCCTTAAACTCACCTTGAGTATCAGAGGCAGGTTCCCATAACGACCATAGTGAGCTCACCGAGTTCTCCTCACAAGAATCTGAGGAAACAAATGTGACAAAAGTGTTTAGGATCCCAACTTGATTTACTACCACACCTGCTAACAATGCCTTTCAAGTCCATTATGATAAAACACATGAACTCAACTTTGACAACTCTATTAAATCAGGTCAAAATCTTCCTCAGCAGACAGTATCATCTCTCAAGGGTATCAGTAAAAAAAAAAATCCTATTGTTACAAGTTTGGCAATGTGAGGTGACGCACCAGATATCACCCTTCCAAGACAATCAGCCTTACACATGACTTATGTTTGAAAGACAAAAGGTAAAAAAACGGATGGTTACCACCTGACCACCTGCAACAAAGCTATGGAACCAGAAAGTGATAGATACATAGTCACCGCTGCCTTAGGAACATGAAGATCTGTAATCTGTGTTGTGGTTTAGGACCACTTCATGCCTGAACCCTATACCTACTGTACGCCTGCTTAACTACTGTGGACAAACTTCCAGGGATGGGCTCACTGTGACCTGAAAGACACACTGGGGAAAACAGGTGGCAGACACGTCTTAGGCTACTGCACATTGCCTGGGTCAACGGCTTTGGAGAGAGACTCATGACCATTACCTGGACTCGCTGATGTGATGAAACCTTATTCTCATGAAGAGATACCTGCAAACATTCCATGGTCATTAATGGGGAGACCGATTAAGGGAGAAAGTACCTGGATGTCTACATATCAATCTATCACTATGGGGGCATAAAAGGCAAATCTGTAAGCACAGAGATGGCAACAGCCCATGCTCCCTATTTTTGGGGGGGTCCAATGGATTCTGAACTGCTTATAGGCCCAGAACACACTCAATATGGAGTCTACCAAACATCGTAATTCATATCTATCATTCCCTCATGAGTGAATGTCATAGAATCCCACACCTGTGTACCAAGAAGGATTTCATGAGTCAACTGCAAAACGATAACACTGTCTCAGGGAAACAGTACACACATACCTAGATATCTAAAGGTCTGAGGCTCTGTCGGATGCCTAAGGCACAGGTCATCACTAACCGGGTACATGCACTGTCTGAACAATGTTCGTGATGAAGTTCACCATGGTATGAAGATTGCAACCTGGAGAGCACAGCATGCCAGAAGTGTCCACAGTCAAAACTTCCAGCAATGGAAAATGCAAATAGCCTTGTTGTGGGTCACCACTGCACACCCGAACTCTACCTGGCTTCTCACAGACCTCTCACATCTATGCACTGTGGACACACCTTCATCTGCTGGCTGGTCCCCACAGAGAAAGAAAAATCCAGTGATTAATGTGACTGGGGAGATCCGTGGTAGTTACACATATATCTTCAAATTGCTCAGCAATCCTGTAGTTAAAAACTAAGCTTTGTCTAACAATCCAAAATGGAGATGAATGTTCTTGCTAGTACATGTACTGGCCCTAGAATTTCTTACCTGACTCCCAGTAAATAAGTCATTCTTATAATGGATGTGAGAACACTTCAACATTATTCGCATACAAGAAATGTCCCCCGTTAACTGCCATAAACTTTATCATGTCTTCATTACAGCAAATAAATGCAAACAAGATACAAGTGAAAACATCGAATTTTGAGTAGTGGGACAGCACAGATTAGCTGCGACAATTCCTTCTGTAAACCATTATTAACTCTGCCTTCAAACTGGGGACAAATCCAAGGTCCGGACCACGGTCAGAAATGAAATTTCACCCAGTGACAACTGAAACATTTCCATGGTCAGTGCTGTGGTTCGTCCTGTTATGGTAAGTACTTGGATAAAGCCACACCTCGTGCCTAGCTGAGTTAAAGAATAATGCCTCTAAAATAACACATTCCAACTTGGTAGTCACTACATTGGGAAGGACTCTAATTTCCTACCTCAATATCAGAAAAGAAGAGGTCACCTCAATTTTGTTGGCAGAAAAATTAGCGTTCATGTAGTGATCTGCAGATCAGATGGCTCATGCTGTGGTTGAAGCCCGCATCACTGTCCTCAGTTCCAGACAATATTACAGTCACTGTGATTTCTGCACAGGAACCTGAGAGTCATGAAATGTCTGTAAATGACAAACCTTTCCCCAACAGACACCCGTAAGCAACTCCTCCACTGTGAGATACATCAATGTACCTGGATACATGTAGGCATCCACAGTTGACATCACAGTCACAAAAATGTCATTTGGGATTGGCCACCTATGGAATGTCTATGATCAGTACTGTGGGTGGGCAAGCCAGGATAAATACCAGTGTGCCTCCACTCCTGGAACAGGCACAGTAGGAAATGTAAATGCTCTCTAAAATAGAAAATTGTAAACTCCGACTTAAACCGATTGACAAGGAATCCATCATTTCTTACCTGAATCCTTACAAGGGACTCAGTGTGAGAACGAGTGTTA